>JBBPBX010023885.1:19189-40158 GCA_038048925.1 Garcialebias charrua
GATACCGATATGCAGAAATGTTATATTTTTATGCCAATATCGGTCCGATAATATCGGTAGGCCGATATTATCGGACATCCCTAGTATATTGTTATTATTATTATTGAGCATGCATCAGGGTATTATTATTATCATCATTATTATTATCATTATTCAATTTTATTCTGCGTTACTCCAGGCGTACGTGAAACGTGAAGTACTGCTTTCTGCCATTTTTCTGTTTGTGGTCTTCATGCGTTATGATTGGATTGGGGGTAGAACGTGATCATATACGTCCCAACCAATCAACGCCACTCTTGCTTGTCAGGTTGCATGTGAACTTTGTCCTAACCAATCAACGCCACTCTTGTTTATCGCGCGAAGTAGCATGTGATCATATTCAACCAATCAACGCCTCTTGCTTCGCGCGCTTCGTTCAAATGTAGCCATTTCCTTTTCATCTGTTGGACAAGAAGCTCTTGTTGTGTCGGACTCAGCGCTCGTAAAACTTGCTTTTTATTAGACGTCGACTGGTCTGACTCTGGACGACGACTGGACATTCAGTTGGAAGTTGAAGAAGGTAATCGGTTCTGTTTTCTTTATTTGCTAGCTGTTAGCTCTGTTCACTTGAATGAACAAAACCTGCCGTTGCTAAAAGCTACGGATGCTAAAACGCTTAGCTAAAACGGGTGTGTGTGCTGCTGAGGCAGATAATTTGAGGCAAGTAAAACACTGCAGATTAGGTTATTCTAGCGTTTAAATAAGCCATATATGCTACAAGTTTTTTTTTGTTTTTTGGCTTAGTTCCTGGATGGTTTTTCAAAGAGACAAGGCCCCGCATCCTCACGCTGTTTGTGTCGCATGTCTGTTAACACACATGCGCTCACTAGCCAGCAGAACAATAACCGCAGCCAGGCTGAAATACTAATTTACTTTAAATACGTATTTCGGCAACATGACTGTTTTTGTAGCTGCTTAAACAAGAGGCTGAGGAGGAACCAAACAGTTCCTGAGCTCCACTTATGTCAGCATTTAACAAGTAAAGAAGAAAATACAACTTTATAACTTGATGTTGATTTATTTTCTCACACTTCACCTGCTTCTCTTTACTGCTGCCAGAAAGGAGAATGATGAAGTGATGTTGTTTAGAAGAAAATGTCTCGCTCACTTTTCTTCATGTTACTGCCACAAGTGCAGCTGTCTGCATGTGCTGCATCACTTGATTGATGTGACAGGAGGAAAGGAGAGGTGTTTGTGAACTCTTCAGAGTGAGCTCTCGTCCATCTTCTCTTCTCCTCCATCCTGTTGGAAGCTGCAGACTACAGTATGAACTTCAGCTCACTCACATGTTCTCTTTGATTCAGACTCTGCAGGTTGTCAGAGATCAGCTGTGCCTCTCTGCTCTCAGCTCTTCAATCCAACCCCTCCCATCTGACACAACTGGATCGGACTCAGAACCTAGCCTTGAGAGGTAATTTCTAAGTAGTTTGAGTAAAGCAATTAAGACACTGATTTTTAAAACCAGATGTGGAAATGGAGAATGCCTTGTCTCCTACTTCCTGTTCCTCCTTTATATCTCAGCTCTTCATTGCACAAATGACTAATGTAAATTTTGAATGGTCTCACAACATCCTGTACTGTATAGTGACACACAATTTTTGTTCATTTGCCCCTTGTTTTTTCTTTTTCTTTTACAGAGCTTCCAGCAGTTGTGAAAAAGTCTAAAGATGTGGCGATCGGATCTCAGCGTTGCTTCCATCCACTCAACACCAGCTGTACACTTGTTGCTCCACCCATCTCTGTTCAAGTGTTGTCTGACCCTGATGACATGGTAATTAACTGAATGCATGGATACTATATGTTATTGATCCATTTGGGAATCATTACAATACAATTTATTTCTACATCTTTTGATTGCACACATAAATGATAGATAAGTGATATGATACCCCTTGATGGTATGCAATAAAGCTATAGAAAATAGGCTTAGACATATTCATTGCAAAGATGAATATATACTATAGATTTCCAAATACTGTACTGTAAATGAATGTTTAATCATTATTTGGTTAACAAGATCCACACTCATAAAAATAAGTCATTGGATGAACTCAATTAAATTTTGGGCAGGTTTTCCATCCAATAAATATGTGTTTGTACAATTGAAATAAATTAAGTCCTTTCAACTCAATTTTTTTGCGATAGTATAAATTAAATATTTTTCATTGATGAAATGAAAAGTATTTGAGTTTGACCAACTCAATTTTATCTAATGCAACTCAATTTATTTTATTTAACTTATCTAGTTCCAATCAGGTTATTTTAACTCAATGTATTTTAATCAGTTGTGTTTAATAAATATTCATTGATCTAATGAAATTTTTATCATTTTCTTTTCAATATATTTTTTGTTTATTTCAATTATTTGTAATGTATTTTCTGAATACAATTAATCAATGCTTACCAAATCTCAGTAGTTGATAGAAATTGCTTTACTTAATCCTATAAAAAGGGTACATGAAACAGAATCTGATCAAGAGTTTTTTAATATAAAACAAGTGCAAAAATATGTAACAAATCTGGTCACAACATACACACTTCAGAAGTTGTCGAACTCGGTCAGTCACCAAAAAGTATGAGACCTTCACAACGCTCTACATGTGGAACAACATCATGAGCATATATAGTGTAGTGGACCTACCCAGGGTCAAATTAAGGTTTTTGAACTGTCCAGTGATGACCTTTACTGACCTCTCAGTAAAGCAAGACATTTACTACAAAATTATTCATTTAGCTATAATCTGATAACATAGTCACCAATAAGAGACTATTTCTATCTTTGATTTTAGGCTGATGTGATCAAAAGAATAACTTTTGTCATTTTCATGATGTGTGCTTTTAAGCTGTGTTATTCTGTGAGAGTTAAACTGTGTTTCACTGCTGTGTCAAAGGTGCAATCTCGGGTCACAGAGACTTCTTTTAATTTTGTTAATTCAAATGTTATCAAATGAATAATTTTATTTGTAAGAGCATCAGTACATTTTAATGTCAGATAAATCAAATACTCTGCTTAATTCAAAATGTTGTACATGGAGGATTTCTCCTCTCCTCTCGAACTTGCATGTGAAGATAAAAGGAACACTTTATCTCATTCATTTTAGCTTGAGCTCAGGACAATCTAGACACCCAAAGACTTTTGTTTTTGTCCTATTTAATAATCAAGCTATTATCATTAATAGGTCCCATATGTGATGCTTAATGACGTTGTTTTAATCAAACCAACAGTATTTTGTTAAAGTGTTAAAGCAAAGGAATCAGTTTTATGATAAAATGCTGACATCTGAAACTAACACTTTATCTTTCTGACAAACTAATCTTTTGACCCCCTTTCAACATGTTGATGTCATCCTCACATCAACTTATGATGCCATTCGGCCAATCAGAAAGAACACATTTTCTGGGTCACGTCTCAGTTAAAACCTTCACATCTTACTTTCTCTTAGGAAGTCTGCTGGAGTAAGCCTCAAACTATGGTCTTCTCCAAAGAACTGATGATCGTCTAGTCACACGCTAAGGACACGTCATTCAGTTAAAAGATTTATAACATGCCTGTTATAAATCTATTTCAAGCCGTGAAAAGCTCTCTTTTATTGACATTCCTTTAAGGAACGTCTTATCTTGGAAACACCACCAGGAGCTGCCGTTACTTTCGGTTCGAGTCAAGGCGCACGTCTGGAGACGCTGAGAATGGTAAACGAACTGACCAAACTGGACCGAGGGAGACTGACCATCTTCACGAGGTAACAAGTCGTCAAATGCTTTGCCAAGGGTACCAACGTGTAGCTTTAATCGGCCGGAGAACTGCCATGTTTCTGGTTAAAACACATCAAGATAACTCCCTGACTCTTAACTTTTCTTCCTCCATAAATTTCTCCTCCTAAATCTTTCCCTCTCTATCTAAGCTGGAAACTATTTTAAGCTGAAATGCCCACAGACTAAATATGTTAACATCCAATATTTATGTCTGTTGTGTTAAATTTAAGTTTGCTGACGTATTAATTTGAAAGAAAGTGAAATCATGTCAATCAAGTGTAATGGTGTTAATTTAGTTGATTTATTTTAAATAAATGATAGTGTCTCTTTGACATATCAAACTAAGTTAACGTCTTTGTCACTTAATGGCTTTGTGTATTTATCCATCATAAAGACCACAGAAATATTGGGTAAACTGAAAAAGAACAGAATCCGTGAACATTTACTATTCAATCTGAATAAGTAAATTAATTAAGATAAAGAGGTCAGTATTAATATTGACCTCCTCATAATTCTTACATCTGGTGGCCTTCGTACGTGGTTCTGAAAGTTTATTGATTTCTGTGGTTTCTCATGAACTGTAACGTCATGTTTGCATAAGTGGATCCAAGTTTTAAACTCTGAGGATAATGATTTTGGCTGGAAGTGTTCAAAGCAGGCAGATTCTGCATGTTTTTATCATTTGAAGCTGTGAGATTATTATTGTTTCAACTCTGTTAGACGCTGTTGGAAGCATTCAGGTGAAGTTTTGTCAGCCGTGGTCTGTGGTGGTTCTGGTCCTGGTTCGGTCCAGTTCACGCAGACTCCTGTACAAAGCTTTGTTTGACCGCCGAGTCAGAAGCCTGAAAGCTAATTTAACATCTACAAGATTGCTGTTGTGGTATTTTACATTTTAGAGCAGGTCAAAGAAGCATATAACTGTTAGAACGGTGTCGGATAGTGGTTCTGAAACCCGAGTTCTGCTCCCTTAAAGTGGACGGAACCGACCTTGACGCACTCCGAGAGAGTCCGTGTTTGTTCAACAGCTGCAGTGCTGTGTTACTGAGCGTAACTACGTTGGCCTGTCTAGGTGTGTTCGCCGCATGTTTCAGAATTTTGGAAAGTTAATTTGTAGCGTTTGAGTTGTTTTAAGAGTCCATAAAGTTGTGGTCTGCGGTGCTGAGCTAACGTTAAGAAGACGTGTCCAAGTACACGTTTGTTTATGAGCTGTGATTGGATGAAACGAGAGCTGGGAGCTGTCAATCACTCGTAGCGAACGCTGATTCGCTGTAGTGGGAACGCACGCCGTTGCGACCAACCCACTTTGTCGTCATTTCCGGTACTTCATTGGTCGAAGGTTAGAAAACTACATTTACCATGGTTGCTTGGGAAAAGGACTACAAGCACTGTGATTGATTGGTTGACGTCACGTATCTGTGTAGCGAGCTCCGCCTCGCTCAGCACAGCAGAGCTGGTGACGCGCTGCGTCGACCCGCCTATTTGTGTCGTCATTTCCTGGTGCACTTTGAGTGACGAACAGTCACGTTCACAAAAAACATCATAAAAAGTCAGCATTTTATGGTGAGTTACCAGCTTTTAATTTTGTTCTGTACACAAACAATAGCTCCTGTTTATTTTAAATAAAATATTTAGAATAACAGAGGTACGGACAAACATTTTTGCTTATTTTAAATACAAAGAATTTAAAATAACAAACAAAAGTACAGTTTTCACTCCAGATAACTAAAAAATTTTTCCTTTCTCTTCCTTTCTCTGACACATCATCTTCCACAGTTGTCCTGTGCACATTTAAACTTTCCTGTTTATTTCAAATAGTGAAAAGTTTAGAATAACGAATACAGAACATCTTTTATTTTGATTTTCACTGAAAATCCAGATAAAAGATGGCAGGCACAGAGGGTGAGACCCCTGACACCTCTGATACAGGGCAGCCTGTGCCACCTCAAGGCCACGACCCGACCAAAGCAGATTGGATCGAATGTGCCTTATTTTCACTCACAGGGCCCATCACAAACTACCATGAAGAGACACAGTTGATGGAGGAAGCAGATGTGGACAGTGCATTAAAAACTGTAACAGCTGGAACCACAACGGCTGAAAAGAAAGCAGACAGAGATAAACGTTTGGCTAAATTAAGCCTTCTGTTAAAGGCCAAGCTAGACTTTGAAACTGCTGTACGCCGGGCTGTCTCTACATCATGTTTAACAGCACAAATGGAGGTTGCCGCTTTACAGCAGGAGGTAAAGAGTTTAACACAGTCGAGTATTGGCAGCGCTGAACAAACGCGTAGTCTCTACGAAGAATGCAGAGTGTTAAAAAGGGATTTTGACCAATCACAAGATGATTTGGAAAAATGTGTGGTGGAGAAGGATACGTATTACCATCAATACAAGTCGCTTCAGGCGGATTGTGGGGAGGCACGAGACGCGCTGGAAAAATGCACGGACACCCTGGAATCATTATCACTACGGTACACAAGGCTGCAAGAAGATTATAGAAAATCACAAGAACAGCACATGATGTTACAACGTGAAAATGATGGGTTAAAAGTCCAACTGAATAGTTGTAAAATAGAGCGTGCATCAGCAATGAACAAACTCTTTGAAGAAGAGAGAAAATGTTTGGGTCTCATGAGTAAACACCTTGAGAACTCACCGCCTCCGCTGCCTCCTCCCATACCTGATGACCTACTCCCTCCTCCACCGCCCCCGCCCATGCCAGATGCACTACTCCCTCCAACACCACCGCGCCGTCCCTTAGGGCCTCTAAAACCGACAATCCCACCGGATGCACCGGTGGGTGGATCTGATAATAACCCACAAATACCTCTATCAATGGCTGAACTACGGAATATGGCGAAAAGCATTCAAACCTTCGCCCCTGGCCCAATGGGCTCACACGAAACCAAGATCTATCTCGAGGACCTTGATTTCCAGCTTCAACGTTTCCCAGAAGCTACAGATGATGATAGAATCTGTCTGTTAAGGTTAACATCGGACAGGACGGTGCATGCTTTTATGAAGCGTCAACGAGAAGCAGTGATGAAAGACTACAGTCTTCTCTGTGCTGCGCTGATAAAGGAGTTTTCTCCTTGCACGGGGCCCGATGGCATCATAACAGCAGCTAACATCAAGCAAGGTAGGAATGAACACCCAAGGTCATATTATGACCGAATATTCCGTGCCTATTTCGGGGACAGATGCGAACCTGAAATGGAGGAGGAGGTAGGGTTTAAGTATATTTTCAGCCAAAACCTCTGCCCTGACATAAGAGAGAAAGTACATGTCAGCGCAAACTATAAACGGAGGTCCATCGAAGACATAAGAGAGTGCGCGATAGATGTTTTTACAGGTCGCTCACCAAACAAGACACCCTTTGAAGTGTGTCCTGGTGAAAAGGTCAAATACCAATCGCTAGACCTTGAAGGAGCAAGAGCGCCAGCTCACTCTTTTAAGGAAGCCGAGAATAAGCAAAATTTCCAACCTGACAGACCGCAAAATGAAGGTGTCCGCTGGAACAAAGACCAAAAGGGGTCCAGAGACCCTAAGTGGTACAGGCCGCATCAAGAGGAAGAGCCCCATCAAAAAAGGAGGGCTTTCCAAAAGAAAAAGAAATATGGGTCCCAAGGAGACTCATATGAAAGAGGGTGGTCCCAGAGAGGACCCCCGAGCAATGCGCCAGATCCTGCACCTCAAACTGAACAGTCTGGGGCGAGGAAAAACCCACAGAAGTTCCAGAAAAAAGGCCCTAAACCTCTGTCTTCAGAAGAGATGGAGAACATACGTCGGTTGTTAGAAAGTTTGAAAAAAACAAACAAGGAAAACAAACCTGGAGTGATGTGTAGCACTATCATTGATAGTGACTCAGAACACACAAATAACAGCAATGCCACGATTGCTGACAGTCACCAAGATACTGATGGTCAGGATGCTGACAATCAGGGTATAGACAGTCAACAAGACGTTGACTGTAACCATGACATCATTGTTACAGAGTCCGAGAGCCCCTCATCGGAAAAAGGGGGGGTAAGCTCACTCACCAAAGACAATGACTCGTCACAGACCGATCACTCAGACCCATGTGTGACTGCACTACCAGTACAGGTGAATGAAATTCACACAGACAGTGGTAGACGTAACAAACGTCGAAAAAAACCTGATAGGTTCCTGTGTAACATTATCAGGAAGGGGCCCGCTAAGAAGGCTTACCTGTCAATCACTTTAGAAGGGGTCCTCACAGAAGAGGCCCTCCTGGATGGTGGGGCTGACATAACCATTATGTCTCCCACACTGTTGAAGGAGCTAAGGATAGCCGCTAGCGGGGTTGACAGGGAAATACCCCTCAAAGAATGTGCTGTAGTACTGCAGGGACTCTCAGAGACGAGTACAACCCTTACAGCTATAGCCATGGTTCATATGCAGATTGGTGAAATGACGCTATACCACCCGGTACACGTGTCCACCGTTGACTCATTCCCATTTTTGGTTGGCCAAGACTTTATAAACCGCTTTGACGCGATTATAGATTATGGCGATCAAACAATGTGGACCAGAGTGAGCCAACCACTGCCGATCGATATGCCTACACATGGTGACACTGACTGTTTAACAGCAGGTACCGCGGAAGGCACAAAGGGGTCCTCCAACGAGAGCACAATCCCGGTAAGTGAACCTTCAGCAACAGGTGAGGCAGAAAAGGCCCAACAAGAGAGCCTCCTCTGCGAGCTGAAACAGTCAGCACTCACTGAACACTACCTACCACGGGTAGTCAAAGGTGTTGAGATCCAAGGATCCCACGCCGATGATGCTGTTTTGTCTCCTTGGACGGAGAAATCAGCGATCAGCCAAGCTTTCTATGGAACCTTGGTTGAGAAACAGTTGGGTCTAGATATGAACAAAAAGGCTTTCCGCTTTTCGTTAGACCCCAACGACAAACAGGTAATGACCGCAATAGGGATCATTGACCTTAAACTAATCTGGAACCAACGAGAACTGGATCACCCGTTCCTCGTGGTCCCGAACTTACCACATGCAACCTACATAGGCTCCGACATTTTGGTAAGGTTAGGTGTCCGAGTGGACATCAACAACAATGTACTGTGGTCACTAGACACAGCCACAAAGGACTCTCCTGTGCTAACAACAGAGAACCTTAAGGCTGGACAGACCATTCCAGAGGTCTGTCAGATTGCTAACAGCCATAACACTGCGGTACCACCTCAGGTTATGAACAAGCCGGTGATGAGTCACATCATGAAAGGACAAGCTATTAGCACAAAACTGGCATACTTTCAACCATCTCCTATGTTTTTCAACTTAGGACTGTCCATGGAGGCCACATTCCAAGTGACCCTCGACTGCAGAACCACGACTGTTGCTGTGTGCAACACAAGCACAGAAGAGGTACTGATCCCAAAAAACACACAGCTAGGATGGTTGATCTCCACTGATTTTCATGATTTTGAGCTAAGCATTCCATTTCTGGGAGGACTCCCAGAGAACTTGATCCCATATCAACACACGGGGCAAGTCTTGTTCACGAAACCAACACAGGCCATAGCTCTTTTCTCCCCCACTGAGTCCGACCAGGACACTGTCCGCAGGTTCGGTTTCAACAAAGGAGACAGTCTATGCCCCCAAACTTACAGTGCACTACCTGTTGACAGGTTTTACGACACTGAAGGGGACTCACTGGAGCTCCCCAAAGAACAAGAATCCCTCTCAGTTGCTTCACAGATTGACCAGGTGGTCGCCCAAGCCGACGCCCTGAAAACTGATGAAGAAAGGGACAAACTTCGCAAAGTTCTTCTAAAATATGAGAAATCATTCTCAACTGACTCGATGGATTGTGGGTTGACCACGCTCCACACAGTGAGCATCCCAACCCCGCCTAATGCTCCCCCTGCATTTGTCAGACAGTACAAGATTCCTCTGGCAGCACATCAACCTATCAGAGAAATCATTAATGACCTGTTAGAAAAAGGTATCATCCGATACTGTAACAGCACTTACTCTGCGCCTTTATGGCCGGTGTTAAAACCTAATGGTAAGTGGAGACTCACTATAGACTACAGAAAGCTAAACAAACAAGTTCCCTTATCCAGATGGCCTATGACGCAACTCCAACAGGAACTGCCCAAGGTCACCAATGGTAAGTACTTCTCGACTCTCGACGTCGCCTCTGGTTTTTGGACCATCCCTGTGCGCGCCGAGGACCAGTACAAACTAGCTTTCACTTTTGGTGGCCGTCAGTACACCTTTAACAGGTGTCCCTTTGGCTACGCTAACTCACCTGCAGAGTTCAACATTTTCTTGAACAAAGCATGTCCAGACGCCCACGAGCGTGGGACACTGATCTACGTGGACGATGTCCTTTTGAGACAGCCAACACTGGACTCACATTTGGCTGAGATCGACCACGTTCTGAATCAGCTGACAACTGCTGGTGCTAAAATATCACTGTCAAAATGCCAATGGTGCAGAACCAAAGTGGACTACGTTGGCCTACTTGTAGGTCCTGACGGAGTACAACCACAGCTGACTCGCACCCAAGGCCTCGACAATCTCAAAGTCCCCACCAATCTCAAAGAACTACAAAGTTTTCTGGGCGTGTGTAACTACTCGAACCAATTCATCGAGAACTATGCGGACCTTGCGAAACCACTGACTGAACTCCTTAAAAAAGACGTACCATTTGTTTGGACTGACAAACAGCAACAGGCAATGGACGCTCTTATAAACAGGATCAAGTCAGCCCCTTGTTTAGTCTACCCAGACTACAACAAAGAGTTTTACTTGGAAGTGGGCTTCTCAGCTCATTGCATAAGTGCGGGTCTGTACCAGATACACGACAGAGACAAACGTGTGGTAGCCTACGCCAGCAAAACGATGGCAGGCCCCGAGTTGAGATTCTCAGACTGTGAGAAAGCTTTACTGACCACAGTGTGGGCAGTTAAACATTTCTCCAGCTACATTGGTGGACAGAAAATCATTGTGGAAACACAACACCAGCCAGTGACCTTTCTTAACAGTGAACGCATCAGAGATGGTGTGGTGACAAACTCACGTGTTGCAACGTGGCTCATGGCGCTTCAAAGTTTTAACCTAGACATACGTTATGGTCAAAACAAGAAGTCACATCTGGGGACGGACTTGGCAATCTGCCAGAAGTGTACACAAGATGTACCAGCCACCCAGCCGCCGGTTGAGGTAAAACCCCCAGTAACTGAAGACCCGAATCACCACTTCTTTGATGACAATATCTGCAAAGATATGACAACATTGTACGTGGATGGATCTTCATTCCTCCGCGACAAAATCTGTAGGGCAGGTGTTGGAGGAGTTCTCCTCCAAGACCATGAACAGATAACTTTCAGCTACAAATTAGGCTCTCAGACTTCTCAGTATGCTGAGATTGCAGGAATCCTAATAGCTCTCCAGATGGTAGTAGAACGCTCCATCAAGACGCTAGTCATCTGCACTGACTCTAACTATGCTCGTTTGAGTTTCGCTTGTCACCTCGCTGTGTGGAAACAGAACGGTTTCCTAACAAGCGACAGAAAAGTGGTCAAACACAAAGAGCTTTTCATAGCGTGTGATCACTTGGTGACATCACATGACTTACAGATCTACTGGAAGAAAGTTCCGGGGCATTCTAGAGTCCCAGGCGATGACAAGCATTACAATGACATTGCAGATTCCTTAGCCAAAGAAGGAGCCGACGAAGGTCCTCTATGGTCCTTCGACCCCTCCTGGTTAATCAAGACTCTGTCAATACAACCTACGGTCAGGGTTATGGCAGTCACACGTGCCCAGGCCGCAGCCAGACCTGCTGACAACGCAGTCTCTGTACGACCTGCACTGACTGACCCAGACATCATCCAACTACAGAAGTCGGATCCTGCTATCAACTCCATGATACTGTACCTGACCGATCCGAACAAAAATAGTCCGTCTAAAGACGACCTGGATTCCGATCCAGACCTTAAGGTCCTCTATCAGCTGCGCAAACAGCTAAAACTAATCAAGGGCATCTTAACTTTTGCTCATGGACCAACGTCCTCACCTGTGTTCGTGGTTCCCCATGACCAAAGGGGGGTGATGTTAGTTCATGCCCATGATCTCCCGTCCGCAGGACACAAAGGAGATAAAGCCACGCTGACGGCATTAAAACAAATTGCCTATTGGCCTGGAATGAAGAAGGATGTCAAGGACTACATTGAAGGGTGCGTGGTCTGTGGCCAGTTTCAGCCAACCAGACCACTTCACAGAGCACCACTGCAAAGCAGAGGCATTGCATTCCCATGGTCTGACCTCCAGATCGACTGGGTTGGACCACTCACTAAGAGCTCTAGAGGAAATAAATATTTTCTCACGGTAACCTGTGCATTCACCAAATGGGTAGAATGCCTACCAGCTCCTAACGACACAGCACAAACCACTGCTATGTTGTTAATGAATCATATATTCTCAAGGTTTGGACTTCCCCTTCGGGTGAACTCAGACCAAGGTACACACTTCACAGGTGAAGTGATGAAAGAACTGTGGAAGACGCTAGGCGTCAAGGCCAACTTTCATGTCGGCTACCACCCACAGGCTTCAGGCCAAGTAGAGAGAGCAAACAGAACTGTGGTGAGTATTTTGAAGAAATACGTGGCTGCAAACCACAAGGACTGGGACGTGAAACTCCCTCTGGTCCTCATGGCCATAAGAGCCACTCCACACACATCAACTGGCATCTCTCCCTTCGAGATGATGACCGGTCGACAAATGACTCTCCCTCTACACCTGTTGTACCAACCAGGCGACGCCGCCATGGCGACAGCCTACACCACACAACAATACATGAAAGATTTGAATGTACACCTCAGAAACACTTTTGCTTTCGCCCAGAAAAACCTGGAAAAATCCGCTGAAGGACGTAAGGCGTACTACGACCAGAAGGCCTCTCACAATGAACTCCAAGTGGGAGACAGAGTCTGGTACTATACGTTCGCCCCAGCAACCGGGAAAGGAGGGTCCGAGACCGGAACTCTCGCCCGCAAACTAATGCCCAGGTGGACTGGACCTCATCTGATAACAGACAAAGTGTCCTCAGTCGTCTACGAAATCAAAATCAGCAAAGGCCGCAAAGAGCCAATTGCTAAATGGGTACATCGAAATCAGATCAAACCTTACAAGGCGTTCAATGACTCCACAAAAGACAAAGATCTCACAAACTCACCGACTTCATGGGAAAATAAGGTCGTCCAAACACAAGATAGTAAATAAACTAATCAGGTTTAAACTACCGTATTTCCCACCCTATAAGTCGCATTGTCCAATTTGAACTTAGAAACGCTAAGCCTAAAACCCACAACAAAAAACTAACCTTAACAACCGTTTAAATCCACGAGATTTAATTTGACCTCGGTCATAAAGTTGAGACCTGTTTTTCTTGTGTGTTGCACTTTGGAATCTGACGACAAGAGTGTGTCGAAGCAGTGAAACGTTGTTTCCTTGTTGTTTAGTCATTACTGTTGTCATTAGTTGAGATATTGTTTTGGTTCTGAACACTCCCAGCCAAAAAGGTTTTGTATTAACATTGGTTAATGAATGATATGGATTTAACTATGCCAACATGCAGTTCGTTTTGTTAAATCTCAATCGTCGAAGAGTCAATGTAGTTTAAAGCTACTCAAGGTACAATAAACTACACTGGTCTCACAATTTCTAAATTGAACCGATTCGATCGTTTCTATTCTAGATTATCTATTCATTTTGATGAGTCTCGCCATAGACTTCAAAATTTATTAGGAATACCAAATCCTACGTCGTTCGTCTAAAAGACAACAGACATTTAGATCAAACTATATTTCATTTTTATTTTAGTTTAACCTAAACTAAGTAATGAATGGAGGAATAGTTTGGAATTAGAGGCCTTCGTTACAGAAGCCCTCCAAAATTTTATAGGTACAGATCCCTATATCTAATTTTACAGAATTGATCCACCCCTTAATTGGTAATTATAGCTGATCTAAACCATGATAGCTTACATACCAGGTGCATATAGGTAAGGCTTAATGTAAAATCCCAATCATAAGCCCACCTTAAAAACCACATAAATGCATGACACATAGAACCAGAGTGGCACGGACTGGAAACCAACCAGCCTCCAACCTTCGATGTGGGGACCTGCAGCTCCAACGCTTGGTCTTCAACCTTCATCCAAGGGTCGCCTCCTCTGCGTCAATCGAGGGATCCCCTCTACATGCTGATTATGAAAACAATTGTTGCTGATCAATCAACAAAACTAATCGTTGTGGATTTACTGCTGTGGAATTACCGCTGTGGATTATAAGACTTTGCTTTCCAAGGGATCACAGACTTTGTTTTCCAAGAGTTAACAGACTTTGTTTTCCAAAGGATTAAAAGCTTTTCGCAATGGGATTACCTACGAACAGTATGGAATTTCCAAAAACTTTATGGGATTATAATTTTTGATTTTTTTTTTTCCACTTGCTGGATTACTTCAAGATCAAAGACAGTTCAAGGTTTCCTTTCGTGTTGGACCCCATCCCCAAGGACTGGCGATGGCTTCCAAAAGGGGGGAGATGTAGTGGACCTACCCAGGGTCAAATTAAGGTTTTTGAACTGTCCAGTGATGACCTTTACTGACCTCTCAGTAAAGCAAGACATTTACTACAAAATTATTCATTTAGCTATAATCTGATAACATAGTCACCAATAAGAGACTATTTCTATCTTTGATTTTAGGCTGATGTGATCAAAAGAATAACTTTTGTCATTTTCATGATGTGTGCTTTTAAGCTGTGTTATTCTGTGAGAGTTAAACTGTGTTTCACTGCTGTGTCAAAGGTGCAATCTCGGGTCACAGAGACTTCTTTTAATTTTGTTAATTCAAATGTTATCAAATGAATAATTTTATTTGTAAGAGCATCAGTACATTTTAATGTCAGATAAATCAAATACTCTGCTTAATTCAAAATGTTGTACATGGAGGATTTCTCCTCTCCTCTCGAACTTGCATGTGAAGATAAAAGGAACACTTTATCTCATTCATTTTAGCTTGAGCTCAGGACAATCTAGACACCCAAAGACTTTTGTTTTTGTCCTATTTAATAATCAAGCTATTATCATTAATAGGTCCCATATGTGATGCTTAATGACGTTGTTTTAATCAAACCAACAGTATTTTGTTAAAGTGTTAAAGCAAAGGAATCAGTTTTATGATAAAATGCTGACATCTGAAACTAACACTTTATCTTTCTGACAAACTAATCTTTTGACCCCCTTTCAACATGTTGATGTCATCCTCACATCAACTTATGATGCCATTCGGCCAATCAGAAAGAACACATTTTCTGGGTCACGTCTCAGTTAAAACCTTCACATCTTACTTTCTCTTAGGAAGTCTGCTGGAGTAAGCCTCAAACTATGGTCTTCTCCAAAGAACTGATGATCGTCTAGTCACACGCTAAGGACACGTCATTCAGTTAAAAGATTTATAACATGCCTGTTATAAATCTATTTCAAGCCGTGAAAAGCTCTCTTTTATTGACATTCCTTTAAGGAACGTCTTATCTTGGAAACACCACCAGGAGCTGCCGTTACTTTCGGTTCGAGTCAAGGCGCACGTCTGGAGACGCTGAGAATGGTAAACGAACTGACCAAACTGGACCGAGGGAGACTGACCATCTTCACGAGGTAACAAGTCGTCAAATGCTTTGCCAAGGGTACCAACGTGTAGCTTTAATCGGCCGGAGAACTGCCATGTTTCTGGTTAAAACACATCAAGATAACTCCCTGACTCTTAACTTTTCTTCCTCCATAAATTTCTCCTCCTAAATCTTTCCCTCTCTATCTAAGCTGGAAACTATTTTAAGCTGAAATGCCCACAGACTAAATATGTTAACATCCAATATTTATGTCTGTTGTGTTAAATTTAAGTTTGCTGACGTATTAATTTGAAAGAAAGTGAAATCATGTCAATCAAGTGTAATGGTGTTAATTTAGTTGATTTATTTTAAATAAATGATAGTGTCTCTTTGACATATCAAACTAAGTTAACGTCTTTGTCACTTAATGGCTTTGTGTATTTATCCATCATAAAGATCACAGAAATATTGGGTAAACTGAAAAAGAACAGAATCCGTGAATTTACTATTCAATCTGAATAAGTAGATTAATTAAGGATAAAGAGGTCAGTATTATTATTGACCTCCTCTTAATTCTTACAATAGCAACATGTTGAAACACAGATCAATGCATTAATTAAAACAATGCTTGACGTTCTGGTGCAATACAGTTGGAACAATAGACATCCTTTTGGTAGTACCTTGCAAAATCCAGTCACGTTTCAATGAACAACTATAAAATACAGGTGAACCAGTCTTTTTTTTTCCCACATAAGAACAAGCACTTATCAGTTCACTTATGTTCACTACTAAACAAACAACTTGATTTTCAGCTGCTGTATCTTTGCATTTAACTTGTCTCCATCCATATTAATTTTGATCTTCTAGCAGAACTCTTCCAGTCATGTGAAATCTCAATAAACACTTGTAAAATAAAGGTGAACCAGGTTTTTTTTTAAATAAAAGAACAAACCTTCTCAGCACTTCACTTGTTATGGTCACTCTTAACCAAACAACTTGATGTTCAGCTGCTGTATCTTTGCATTTAACTTGTCTCCATCCATATTAATTTTGATCTTCTAGCAGAACTCTTCCAGTCATGTGAAATCTCAATGAACACTTATAAAATAAAGGTGAACCAAGTTTAAAAAAAATAAAAGAACAAACCTTCTCAGCACTTCACTTGTTATGGTCACTCTTAACCAAACAACTTGATGTTCAGCTGCTGTATCTTTGCATTTAGCTTATGTCCATCCAGATTCATAATGATCTTCTGGCAGAACTCAAAGGTGTGTTTAAGTTTATCTGGATAGTTCAGATCCAGGGCATAAATGAGCCCAAACAGCACGATGAATGCCTTCATCACACTGTCCATGTTTTGAAGAACTTTAGTTCCTTCGATCACAATTCCCACATCCTTTGGCCCATCTTCTCCGTCTCTTACAACTGTGTAAATTCCCATTACAGTTGCTGCAATGTCTCTTTCACCATCCTCAGAGGCAGGTTCCTTAACAAAACACAACAGAGGACTAATGTTAAAACAAGTTTGAATCCCTTAAAATTCATTTGAGTACCATACATGAAAGTCCAGTTGATAAAGTGCCAAAACAATATCAGCATTCCGCTTTCTGTAAATAACCCAAAACCTGTCTTATTTGTCTCCCCATAATTACAAAATAAGCTAAACAATTAATAAAAATTTCCCAGGATAAAAATAAGAGCACATAACATAGAGTGTTGTTCCCTTGCTCTGTTTTAGATTTAAATAAAAACTTTGGATAAAGTGGAAGAGGATGGATGGATGGATGGATGGATGGATGGATGGATGGATGGATGGATGGATGGATGGATGAGGATGGATGATGGATGAGGATGAACAGATGGATAAATTGATGGGGATGGAAGGAAAAAAGTTGCTTGTTGCACACTTTGCTTTAACATCAGTGTCCTCTGCTCTACAGAGCAAAAATGTGTACATATGGAAACAGCAGGACTTGTACCCTTAAACAAAAGCACCACCATTATCTTGCATGATATAATAATGGAAAGAGGAACAACATATAGAAGAATACCAAGTTTCACCATGCTTTTCAAACAATAGCTTCAGTTAAATTGAAAAGTTATCAGAACATGATTGTTCCCATTGAATTCTATTAGGAAAAAATAACATCACAGAAATATCATACAATTAATAATGACAAACACATTTTGGTGCCAATATATAAAACCTGTAATAAACTTACCAGATATTCTTTGAAGAATGAGTCAGGGTCTTCATTGAAGTAGATGATAAGACTTCTGAGAATGCATTCCCTCTTAGAGTCGATAGATTCCTGGAGCAGAGCAACAAATAAAGAAAGAATTAAAACCAATCCTGCTTGTGACGCTAATGGAGTGAGAAGACCTTTTTAATAAGGTAATAAAAAATTACTACAAATATTGCATCATGTTGTATGAATTCATATATTTTTTTATGGAACCGTGTGTTTGGATGAAAGGTACTTCAAATTGAACTGCAAATGTATGAGTGGTGGTGGTGTTACAAAATCTTTAAAACAAAGCTCCAGCATAGACAAAATTGACAGAAAGATACATGCATGTGTACTGACCAAATCCTTTCTGGCAAAGATGGCCTTGATCTTTTGCCCCTTCACGCCTCCTTTGCTCTCCAAAATTTTCATCAGTTTGTCGGAAAGGAGGTCAAACTGAGAAAGGAACTTTGTTTGTAGAGGTTTAGTAGTGATGCGTAGAAACTCAGCATTCACCTGAAAAATATGAAACACATGAAAAACATTTGTTAAATATCTGAATAATATTCATTTTGGGAAAAGATGTAGTAAATACCATTAAAAATTTACTTACTTCACTCTCCTGAAATAGGGCTGGCCATCTGTTTTGGATGTCGTTGATCATGGGTCTCTGCTCCACAATCTCTAGTCGTCTGATGGAGAAAGTTTTCTGCATTTTTTCTTTTATCACTACTTCATTGTCTCGCTTTTTAATTTCTGATAGCAAGGCAATTCTCTCTTTTTCCAGGCTTTCTGAACTTTCACCTTTTGGGTGCAGAGGAACATAATGAACTTCAGCCTTTCTTGGTTTCTTAATGTTGGCTGCTGCTTTGCCTTGGCCTTCCTTTTTGTGTTTCAGTGAGTTCACACGGATTTCAGGATGTCCAAGTCGTCCAAGTTTTGTTCGATAGTTCTGCATTTTGTACTTCAGGGATTGTTTCCATCCCCAAAATCCTGTCTTGGATCCAAGCTGCCCCAAACAAGGATGAGCCCTTGTCAAAGCAGCTGCTACCTCTTCGCACTGATAGTCTTTAGGGTATTTTGTGTACCTCATCATTTCCTGTGCAAGGCCATCTAGGATGACTCCTTTCAGCTTTGGTCCGGGGTTGAAGTACGTGCCATTTTCCTGAAACTCAGTGTCTTTTTGCTGTAGCTCAAATTCAGCCTCATAAGTGAATTTTGGGACCACAAACACACTTGGCCATGAGGATGATGAGGACTGTCTTTCAGGACTTGAATGAGGAGTTGAAGTGTGCAGAGTATCATCACTGCAGGATGAAACTAAAGAAGAAGCTGGGGTGTGAGGCTCAGAATCAGTAGCACCTGCATGCCCATCAAATGAGTCAACTGGATATAAAGTGACATAGGGCTGTGGGGGTACAAGGTACATAACCTTCAGAGTGCTTTTGTTTTGAATTTCAGACATTGAGGTAAGGTTCATGAACACATTGAAGTCAGTATCCATGTACTGCAGGCGGAAGTCCTCTTTTATCTGAAATGAAGTCTTTATTATTGTGTGTAAATCATCCACCGTTGCAGGAATTCCAGAAACCAGGTTCAGTTTTCTTGAGTCAGACTCATCTCCAAAGAGGACCCGCAGAACAGCTAGCTGGGCCATTGTGTCACCTTTAATCTAAAGTAGAGACAAGGAGAAAGTACAACAGAAAAATGGTATTACATTTACAGTACAGTAAAAAAAGGTACAATGGTGAAATCTGTTTTTCCACTCACCTTTAACAATGATGAATCTTTTCAACATCACCAAGCGCATACACCCCACTTTGTACTCCACCAAGGGGTATGGATCCTGTAAGTCACGAAGTTCAATGAGGGCAACCTCTCCAGTATGTGAGTCAGTTAACTCAAATCCACGATAATGTTCCCTATACCAAGCACATGCATCTTTCACAAAAAAACATAATTCATCCATTATGATGCACAGCTGAATGATCTTGTGAAATCTAGGCAGTCCATCTAGAGATCCATGAACAACAAGCATCCCTTCACTGTAATGTATACCACTGCAAGATGCCTTTTTAGCCACATGTACCTCAGTCACATCTGGGTACCTTTGCCTAAGAGCAACAACAACAACAACAACAACAACAACAACAACAGACCTGGTGTCAGAGTAGCAGACAACAACAACAACACAGACCTGGTGTCAGAGTAGCAGACAACAACAACAACAACAGACCTGGTGTCAGAGTAGCAGACAACAACAACAACAGACCTGGTGTCAGAGTAGCAGACAACAACAACAACAACAGACCTGGTGTCAGAGTAGCAGACAACAACAACAACAGACCTGGTGTCAGAGTAGCAGACAACAACAACAACAGACCTGGTGTCAGAGTAGCAGACAACAACAACAACAGACCTGGTGTCAGAGTAGCAGACAACAACAACAACAGACCTGGTGTCAGAGTAGCAGACAACAACAACAACAGACCTGGTGTCAGAGTAGCAGACAACAACAACAACAGACCTGGTGTCAGAGTAGCAGACAACAACAACAACAGACCTGGTGTCAGAGTAGCAGACAACAACAACAACAGACCTGGTGTCAGAGTAGCAGACAACAACAACAAACCTGGTGTCAGAGTAGCAGACAACAACAACAACAGACCTGGTGTCAGAGTAGCAGACAACAACAACAACATACCTGGTGTCAGAGTAGCAGACAACAACAACAACATACCTGGTGTCAGAGTAGCAGACAACAACAACACAACAGACCTGGTGTCAGAGTAGCAGACAGCAGAACGTTCTGACGGTCCGGTCCCGTGGAGTTCAGGTTGTTTAAAATCACCGTCAGATCCTTCTCAAAGGCCAGGTCCAAAATCCTGAAAGCAGCATGAGATCAGAACCTTCAGTCCTAGCGGTGCGTTCACGGACAACCTGGACCGGCGCCAGTCACCTGTCGGCCTCGTCCAGAACCAGCCAGCGGACGGCGCTGAAGGCGATGCTCAGGGTGTTCTGGATGTGGTCCACCAGACGTCCAGGAGTGGAGATCAGGATGTTGATTCCTTTACGGATCCTGAAAGCAGACCAAAACTTACACCCTGCTCACCGGGCAGCACACGGGTCCAACTCTGCTTCAAGCTGACTGGCACCAGGACCGTGGTTCTGGTCGGGTTTTCTAATGACGGGTCCGTGGGAAAATGTTGCAACAACAAATACCTGCTAGTTAGGTTCACACTACATTCTTTGCACTGCCACATACAGGGTCCTGAACAGGAAAAACAAAGTCA
>JBBPBX010023886.1:0-40154 GCA_038048925.1 Garcialebias charrua
GTTAAAACTTTGAAGCGCCATGAGCCACGTTGCAACACGAGAGTTTGTTACCACACCATCTCTGATGCGTTGGCTGTTCAGGAATGTCACTGGCTGGTGTTGTGTTTCCACAATGATTTTCTGTCCACCAATGTAGCTGGAGAAATGTTTTACTGCCCACACTGTGGTCAGTAGAGCTTTCTCACAGTCTGAGAATCTCAACTCGGGGCCCGCCATCGTTTTGCTGGCGTAGGCCACTACACGTTTGTCTCTGTCGTGTATTTGGTATAGACCTGCACTTATGCAATGAGCTGAGAAGCCCACTTCCAAGTAAAACTCTTTGTTGTAGTCTGGGTAGGCTAAACATGGGGCTGACTTAATCCTGTTTATAAGAGCGTCCATTGCCTGCTGCTGTTTGTCAGTCCAGACGAATGGAACGTCTTTCTTTAGGAGTTCAGTCAGTGGCTTTGCAAGGTCTGCATAGTTCTCTATGAACTGGTTCGAGTAGTTACACACGCCAAGAAAACTTTGTAGTTCTTTGAGATTGGTGGGGACCTTGAGATTGTCAAGGCCTTGGGCACGAGTTAAGATGCCATGGTTTGGTTTAAGCCGTTCACGCAGTGTATCGGGAAGCTTGTACAGGAACCTCATAGGCTTCGGCCAACGTTTCTCCGTACGTTTACCTCTTTCTGCGTAATTCAGGTGTGTCACAACTGTCGGCGCAGTCGCTGGTGTGTCTGACTGGTCAGACCGCGGTGCGTCACTGTCGTTGTGATGTGTGTCTTCCCACTTCATGACTGAAGAGGTGCTCTTTGAGTCTGTAAGAACTATGTCATCTCTGAGTAGTTCTATACTCAAAAGCTCTTGAACCAAGGTTTCATCGAAAGCTTGGCTGATGGCTGAATTACCTGTCCCAGAGGACAGTACAGCGTCTGTGGTGTGGGATCCTCGGACCTCCACACAGTCTACTACCTGTGGTAGAGAGTGAGAGTACACCCCCCTTTTGTTGGAGGAGGGGTCCTCAAAATCTGTGACACTGAAATCCAAGTGACTGTCAGCATGTCGCGGACTGCCACTTCCAGGACTCACATGTCCTTGAACCAAGGTTTCATCGAAAGCTTGGCTGATAGCTGAATTACCTGTCCCATAGGACAGTACAGCCTCTTCGGTGTAGGATCCTTGGATCTCAACACCTTTCACTACCTGTGGTAGGTAGTGTTCAGTGAGTGCTGACTGTGTCAGCTCGCAGAGGAGGTTCTCTTGTCGGGCCAGAGTCTGGTCCAACTGTTGAGTCTCTACTGTCTCACCTGTAGTTGAAGGTTCACTTACCGGGCTTGTGACCACGGTTGGGGAGTCCCTCGTGGCCACTGCGGTACCTGCGGTTAGGCAGTCTGTACCACAACGAGGAGGCACTTTTATTGGCAGGGGTTTTCTCACTGTTGCCCACATTTTCTGTTGACCATAATCTATAATCGCTTCAAAACGGTTTATAAAGTCTTGGCCAACCAGAAATGGGAATGAGTCAAGTGTGGACACATACACTGGGTGGTGTAGTGTCGTTTTGCCAATCTGCATGTGAACCATAGCTATGGCTGTTAGGGTTGTTCTCGTCTCTGCGAGACCCTGTAGCTCAATAGCACATTCCTCAAAGGGTATTTGCCCGTCAACACCGTTAGCGGCGGTCCTCAGCTCCTCGAACAGCTTGGCCGACATAATAGTTATATCAGAACTGCCATCCAGGAGGGCTTCACGCTCAAGGACACCTTCCAGTGTGATGGGCAGGTAGGCTTTCTTAGCCACCCCCCTTTGCATAAAGTTACACAGAAACCACTTGGGTCTTGGTACACGTTTCCGTTCACGTGTACCTCTGTCTGTGTAATCTTGTTTACTGTCAGCATCTTGTTGGCTGACAGTATCATGACCTTCAGGATGTCGTTGTTTGTCAGCAATTGGTTTGCTGTCAACATCCATGGCCATGTTGGTAGTAGCGTGCGCTGAGGTCTTGTAAAAGACGGTGCTACACATGAGGCTCTGCTATAAATTGGAGAAAAGCTCTATTTCACCAGCTCAACAGATACTTTTCTAGGCATCAACTTATGCTTATTAACAATGACAACTGTTCTCTCGAACCACAGAACAGATTTGCTAACGTCACTCCTCCACCGCGTCCGGCCACACACTTCGGTGTCGGCGATCACAATTATGCGGATGTTAGGAATGAGGGCCGCTGGCCACATAGTGGTAAAACTACGTTTATTGAACACAGGTGGTTTATTCGTCAGAGAATAGACACTGTACGCCACAAAAGGCGCCAGCTCACGGTCCCCTGTCTGTGAGGACGGACCTGGTGTTGTGGGGGAATCCCAGGACTCTGACAAAGAGGGTTTCCCTGGGCAAAGTCACGTCATGGAAGGCGGTCTTTACCGATGCGTCTCTTTCCGGTTGGCGGGGAGACATGTCAGTCTCAGACAGTGGATGGGACATAGGCACGTCTCACCACATAAACCTGTTGGAGTTATTAATAATACACAAGGTTCTGAAACACTTTGTGCACATGCTTCATCACCAGGATGTCCTTGGGCACAAGGACAACATGACAGCCGCAGCTTACATAAACCGCGAGGGCGGGGTTCGTTCAGCAGCTGGGTAAACGTTCACCTCAGATCACTGAGGGCTGTTTACATCCCAGGTGTGCTAAACAGAGGTGCCAACATCATGTCGAGGGGGGGGCCTCTGGACAGAGATCGGACGTTACACCCGGACCTGGTGCCTAAAATCTGGACCAGGTTCGGGGGGGCGGAAGTGATTTGTTTGCGACGCAAGAGAAATCACAGTGCACCCTGTTCTCCCTGAGTCCCCTCGACCCCCCCCCCCCTTGGGGATGGACGCTTTGCTCACAATCCGTGGCCGAGGGTATTGAGTTATGCTTCCCTCCAGTTCCTCTGCTATCAACACTGCTGGAAAGAGTGTGAGAGGAGGGAGTATCAGTCGTTCTGATCGCTCCAGAGCGCGTGAACGCACCATGGTTTCCGTCCTACAGCAGCTGACAGGCCGCTCCTAGAGACCCCCTTGGAGAGACGATGCTCTACTGCAGGCAGGGGGTGCAATAAGGAGCCCTCCGGTATTAGGCCAGCATCTGTGGGCTTGGATGCTGGACGACAGCGTCTAGAAAACCATAGTTCTCTAAAAATGTCATTGGAACCATTCAGGGCTCACATGCACAGTCTACAATAACTGTTTACGCTTCAAAGTGGGCTGCTTTTCAGAACTGGTGCGTGGAGACGCATCTGGACCCATGTTCACGTCACTTGGGTCCAATTTTGTCTTTCTTACAACTATTGCTAGACAGCAATTTGGTTTTCAGCACAAAAAGACTCTCTGACTCTGACTCTCTGACTCTGAATTAACGTATGCTACAGCAATTTCTTCATGTCATCAGGGGTTAATGATAGAACCGTGTTTAGTCATCCCATAATGAAACATTTTTTGAGGGATGTTCGTCGTCTTATGCCAGTTTCACGGTCCTTGGCTCCTCATTTGGACCTGGTTACTGTGTTGAACGCACTAACTAAGGATCCTTTTGAGCCTCTAAATGAGGTTCCACTAAAGTTCCTGTCATTTAAAACGGCTCTGTTGTGGCTCTTACGTCAGCTAAAAGAGTAAGTGACCTTTATGGACTGTCTGTTTCTCCTTCCTTCTTAAAAATACAAGGAGATAGGAGTTCTGCTGAACTTAGGCCTAATCCAACATTCACGCCTAAGGTCATAACATCTTCATTCAAGTCCAGGATCATCACACTGGACGGGTTTTGCCTTCCTCCTCACTCTAAACCAGAGGAGGAACAGCTTCACTTGCTTGCCCGGTTCAAGCTCTCAGATGTTATGTAGGACGCACAGACGCAATACGTAAATCTGATAAGCTCTTTGTACATTTCAGAGAAGGCTCTCAGGGTCAACCTTTGACCCCTCAGCGGTTGTCGCATTGGTTGTGTGAGGCCATCTCCCAGGCTTACAGTTCTGCTGGGCTATAGCCTCCCGAGGGCATTTAAGCTCATTCCACTTGAGGAATGGCGGCTTCCACTGCCTTGGTCAACGGTCTGTCGGTACAGGATATCTGCTCTGCAGCTTCTTGGTCATAACTCCATTTATCCGTTTTTATCTGCGAGATGTCTCCAGCTCCTCCTTGACATTTCTGTCCTCAGAGTTGCAACAGAGTAACAACTTTCATTATCAATGAAACTGTTGATTAAATGACATAGTCGTTTCTGTCTTTAATGATGGGCGACACCGTACAGCTGAGTCAGTCGAACGTGTGGTTCCTGATTCGGACTCTGTTTTTCTACTGATGTTGTCTTTCACCATCAGTATCAGGTTGCGCACCTGCTAGTACCTTCAGTAAGGGTGGCGGTTGCCAGTGTAGTGATACACCTAGCCTCTGTTATTTTAGGCTTGACCTTCAAGTACACCTCTCTGCATCTCTCTGAAACTCTCAGTGTTACACCTTCTTGAAACCTTCAAGGAGACGAGTAAACACTATTTTGGTTAATAATTATTATGAATTAATGGACACTAATTAATCAGATTGAACTTTCTCTTTAATGTGTGTTAATTCAGAATTGATCTACAGTATATTTTGTCATTTTAATGATGATCTGCTACTTTCATGAGCTTTGGCCTTCTGCTGGTTTTATTTCTGCAAAAGCAAGCAGGCTCTGATTTTAAGACACAGTTCAGGGTAAACTGTTAGCTGTTCAGCTTCCTTCTCTGTTTTGTCTGTGAAAGTTAGACATAACATTAGCTGTGTTCACAGGCAGGCCATCTGGCCGATTTATGTAAACAGTTTTCCTGGTGTCCGTCAAGAGTCTTTCTGCCTATGGAATTAAACTTCCATCTTTTATTTTGTTAGTTCAGCCAGTAGTCATTTAGGAGGTGGGTCAGATCCCGCCTCCCATATAATGGGCACTTCCTATTTGGAAGTTAGAGTTTCGAGGAGAACGAACTGACAACTTGCTTCCCTCTGGAAAGCTGGAGACGGCCCGGTCATGTGTCAACGACCCACGTCTCAGCTGGGATCATAGTAAAGCCTTACTTTGATCCATTCACTCCTTTCTGAAGAATTTGTTTTCTAAAGTTTTATTTTGAAAGTTCAACCAGTGCGATTGGAGTCTGTTCCTGCCGGTGAAAGCGTGCTCCCGCTCGTCTGACCCAGTCATACACGCACAAAGTCATCTGGACGCTCACTGGACAACACAGTCCGTTAGTGTCCACAAACTTCTCAGTCCTCACCTCGCAAGACGTCTCGTCACCAGGTAAAGAGGCGTTGTTTGTATGCTGCACGTGTCGGAAGTACAGCTGAGATCCGTATGGGAAAGCTGCCACCCTGGTTGGTTCAAAGTAAACAACTTTAGTTAACTTAGCTCCAGAACTCCTTCCTCCTATTTCTTATTTTTCATAAGCTATTAATCTGTCAAGTAATTGCCAACAGAAAGGTCCAACTGTCTGTTTGTTTTTAATTTAATAATAAAAGTTGGCAGTTTAGTTGGCAGCTCAGAACACCACATTCAGAACACCATGGACTTTGTGGATAAGGTGAGGGATGTCATCATGGAGACTGATGAAACAATGGTCTCTTTTGATGTCACATCACTCTTTACGTGCATTCCTGTTGATGAAGCAGTAGAGGTGGTCTGTTTAAGGTTAAAATCAGACACCACTCTGAGCAACAGGACCACACTTTCCACAGAACAACTGTGTCAACTCTTGAAACTGTGCCTGCAGTCAACCTACTTCACATATGGGGAGCAATATTATAGGCAGAAACATGGGTGTGCTATGGGGTCTCCAGTTTCTCCTATTGTTGCCAACAATCACTCATCCCTCTGTGAATAGCAAACAACCATCAGGGTGTTAACGATCCATCGTCAGGCTGATGGTCCTCCTTGATCATGTGAGCAGCTGGTTTCGGCTGTCATCAGCCAACTGGTTGATCCACTGTGGGAGGGTGCTATTTATAAGACTGAGCTGAACACAGCTTCTCAGACTGAGGAAGTCTTTCGGACGAAAGACGAAACGTTTCTACAGTTGTTGTTTTTTTGCTTTGTTTTGTTTTGTTTTTTGAATGTCCAGAGGACCAGACTTAGCTTTTTTGGATTTTTCTACCTGGATTATTGAGCATGCATCAGGGTGTCAAAGGAAAAGTTTACAAGACAGTGGTGAGACCAGCAATATTGTATGGTCTGGAGACTGTGTCATTGACAAAAAGACAAGAGAAAGAACTGGAAGTGGCAGAAATGAAGATGCTGAGGTTCTCCTTAGGAGTGACAAGGATGGATAAGATCAGGAATGAGATCATCAGAGGTACAGCACATGTTGAACAACTGGGAGATAAAGTTAGGGAGGCCAGACTGAGATGGTTTGGACATGTCCAGAGGAGGGACAGTGGTTATATTGGTAGAAGGATGTTAGAAATGCAGCTGCCAGGAAAAAGACAAAGAGGGAGGCCAAAGAGGAGATATATGGATGCAGTTAGAGAGGACATGAAGGTAGTTGGAGTGAGGACAGAGGATGCAGAGGACAGAGTGAGGTGGAGGAGGATGACTCGCTGTGGCGACCCCTGAAAAGGGAAAAGCCGAAAGAAGAAGAAGAAGTATCTGTGGAGCGGAGCTTTTGAAACCTGGACTGAAATTTGTCAAAGATCTCACATTTTTCCTTGTGAGAGATTAGCTGCTCAGCCACTACTTTTCAAGAAGCTTTGACAAAAACAGGATCTTGGAGATTGGCCTGCAATTTTCAAACTGTATAGTATCCAGGTTTGTATCTTTTTTTAAATTATCATTATTTTTTATTAATAATGGCTCAATAACAACATGCTTGAACAAGCTTGGAAACACACCTGTTGAGAGAAAAGCATTGCAAATATCTAAAATGCAAGGACCAATGACAGAAATTGTTTTTTTACGACATTGCAGAAAGAATGTCATTTGGACTGGTAGAAATTTTCATTTTATCTAACAAAGATGAAATGTCACAAACACACGTGATCAAATGCAGTCAGGGAATGAGAGAGTGAAGAACCAGAAGAGAGTTATGGCACATTGATGAATAAATGGTTCCTCTGACATTATTTACTTTCATCACCAAAAAAAAGTTAAGAAAGTCATTACTAGCTTTGGAGGGTACTGGTACTTCAGGATTGACAGGAGAAACAAGGGAATTTAAAGTTTGAAACAAGACCTTAGAATTTTTCTTATTTAAGGAAATGAGATTTAATAATAATAATAATGAGTTTAATTTATAACACACTTTTCATTAACAAAAATCTCAAAGTGATACAAAGTGCAACAAGGTTATGGAGAATGGGTGTAATATGTTCAAATTTACGAGCTCTCAACAAAATCCTTGCTATAGTTGCCTGAGCAACAGAGATTTATAGCAGGCCCAAGGTCTCTGCTAGTGACCTGCATTAGATTTGTGTGTGTGTGCCTCTTTGTTTAAGTCTAAAAAGAGTCTAAGAAGAGTTTAGATTCAAACGAGTTTTACATCCTGTGACCATTCTGTGTCATAAACTAAGTGTATTTCTGATGTGTGTGCTATAATATAAATGTATCTGTTCTTAGATCTGCCAATTTATGTGCATGCGTGCCCTTCCCCCCGGAATGTGTTAGATGCAGAGTTGTTTGGCCTCAAAGGGATGTTTCGTGACTCCAGGTCTGCTTCCAGCACCTCTGACTGCTCCGGTAAGATTAATAGTGCACACCTAAACATGATTGTGTAAAACCTTTGTGATTACATGAAACACAGTTGTGAATGAGAACATTTGTAATCTAGGTTTAATCCTAATAACGTATATAACTGTGATTTATCCTTCATCTCCCTCTCTCGACCTATCAAAGATAGGTCGAAACCACTTGCACAACTCCAGTTGGACCCCCTGAAGAGGACCCCCATCCCAACACCACATCAAAACAAAATCACCAAGACAAAAATCAAGGTAATCTAATTCAACCTTCAAAATCAACTAAATCTAATTCAAACCCCATCTGACTCCAAAACTAATCACTAACTAAACACCAAAATAATAATCACACGCTACAATCTATAACAGCCTAATCTATGAAATCATAAAAGGATAAATGCAATCACCACCTTAACTCCATCATCCCCCCTGGACTCCTCCACGAACCACTCATCACCCCTACAGGTATCTGGTCTCAGCCAAATACATGTGATGTCTCTCATCCGGTATTGAACTGCGTCGTACCTGCATAATGGGAAACACTGTCCCATGATCCTCCACTTCCCTCGTAGCAACCATCCTGGAGATCATTGCCCGTGCACAAGGCACCACACACCCCATAAACACGCAAAACAGAACAAGAATAGCCAGCGGAAAAGCCAAAAGCTTAAAGAGCACCTGAGTCCATGATCCACTAGTGAACCAAGACAGCACATCCCACTGTCCAGCAGGTGCATCCGCCGCCTTCGCCTTCTGAAGCTCTCTCAGCTGTGTCAGGGCCGCTGTCACTCTGGCCTGTGGATCAGAGCCAGTCTCGTCAGGAATGTAAGTACAACAGGTATCTCTACCTATTATCTCACACACCCCGCCCCTCGACGCTGTCAATAAATCCAAAACCAATCTGTTCTGCAAAACCATAATTCTGAGGGCAGTTAACTCAGCCGAGATGCCCTCAAATGCCTTAATCGTGGAATTAATAAACACGCCAAAGCGGTAATCCAACGTCTCCAAACGCAACATTAGCTTACCTACACCTGCCCATGGAAAAAGAGAACTCACCTGTTGTCCAATGTTTAAACTCCTGCAGCACATCTGAACCCCAGATGGAGTCATGAGGTTTGAGAACAATTGCTCTCTTCTCACGAACATAATGAGACCCATTACTGACGGAGGCCATAAATGAGTCATCAGTCACCGCCACAGGTGCGCACAGTCCGGTCCAGTTCGCAGTTAAGGATAACAGCACAGCATGACCACACAACCAAGCCAGACCCTCCACAGGAAACGTCCCATTCACTCTAGGAACACCCACGTGAATGTTCCCCGGGTGGTACACCACCTGGCAGCTCTTGGTAGGCAGTGAGCCAACCACCACCTGATGTGAGTCTTGGTGATGAACGCGGTGTACACAAATCGGGAACGGTTCACCAGGTGTCCACTCCACATACTGGTTCAGCACCACCACCGGGTCAGACTGTGTCAGCTCATACCTTCTAGCCTCACACTTCGCTGGTTGTTTGATGTATCCCCTGGAACTGTACTGCAAAAAAACAGAAAGACAACTTGCGTTCTAAAGGCTTCACACGCAAGGGCAGGTGGGATGCAGTGACAGGAAGCTTTGTGCATACATAACATTCAGAACTATGGCGCCCCCTGGCCAAAAACTGAGCATACTTATACCAGCTGTTCATCTGGAAACTGTGAGACAAGTTCAGAGTCAACTGATCAATCTCCTGAATCTGAGACCATGTCCTAAGTCTGGGGACCCCTCTCTTGTCCCTTGAATGATCCATTGCGCGACACCTCTGCAGACCTGGTATAACACAAAGAGACTCCAACAGTAAAATGATCAGAATCACAATCAACATCCCCACACCTCCTGCCAGTACAATTCTGTTATGCCCATCCGCCATGCTGAACTCCTCGTGGACCAATCAAACTGGAACGCAAACACGGTTTAAAGCAGCAAGCTATGAGCCCTGGAATGTAACAAGATTTAAAAACAGAAGATGAAATTGACCCCCTTCTCAGTTAAAATGGGCTGACCCAACAAGATAAACACACAGGATAAAATCAGTGTTGAAAGTCCAAACACCAAACACATGCACAGTTAACAAAATCTTATTTTTCTCCTTCTTTTTATTACACAGGAATCACTGGAACCGTACCTGTAAGGAAATACAGTCTTATAATGCACGGATCACTCTCCCACTGAATTTTAAACCAGAAATAAGGAATGGGTCAAAAACCCCTAATATTTTATGATTTTAACACTGAAATTGAAAAATGTAACTCCAAACCCTTGAAAGTTAGACCTGGCAATGAATGAAAGTATGTGTTGTTTTGTTGACCTCTAATTTTAGGAAAGAAGTAAGATTAATTGATAAAAGTTAAAAGTTAAAATGTAGAAGCGAATAGTTGACAACTAAATCAACTCTAAGATAAGAAATAGTAATAAAATGTAACACTAATTTAATACTAAAGGTGAAATCTAACATCTAATCTTAAATGTGTGATATTTAAAATGTGAGATTTGAAATTTAAAGTATGAAATATTGATGATTTTAAGAATGCAAAAATAGAAACACCTGTAAAATTTAAAACACTGTGTCAGTCTTTCTGATTCAATTTAACACCCTGCTTTCTGTTCTCCTCAGATCTTTGTTGAAAGCTGCATTCTTCAGAGGCCATGAGGGCATTGATCCGCCACCACCCTTTTTTCTTGGGCTGCAGATTGCTGAAGATTAAGCCAGTTGGGCTGTGTTCAATGCCCCGCTCCCCTGGCGAGCAAAAACTGCCCCTTACCCAAGAGAATGGCTGGCCCCCTCTTTTCTGCTCCTCTTGATGTGCCCTGCCTTTTTAAGCTGCAATCATGCAACTGGCTCTTCCCTCTCAAGGCAATAAGGCAGACAGGCTGGGGACCAGGGGGAACTATTTCCCTATCGTTCTGGTCCGCTCTTAAAAGCAAGCACAAAGATGCTTATCAGGATGACAGGTGTTTTCAGGATGCTTCCCCACTCGAACCAGAACACCTCACGAACAGATGACTTCCACGGAAGAGGAAGTGAAACGATGAAACGATGAAACGACAGAAGCCCACACCTTCCTCGAACCCGTTCTCAAGGATGAAGATGCAGGACAGCCCACCGCTCGTGTGGACCACTCGCTCCAGTTGCAAAGCCAGAGCTCTCAGCTGTGCAGCTCCGTCAGAGTTGCCTCGACCTGATGTGATGACCTTTGAGGCTCTTCAGCTGGCGTGCACTGGCTCAGATGGTACCACGTCGAGCCCTTATCCCGGAGACGTACTACGTGAGAGGTGCGCTCAACCACTTGGAACGGACCGGTCCAGCGTGGCTCCGCCCACTTCCGTTTCGTGACCCTCAGAAGCACCCAAGGTGTCAACGGGCATTCAGGCCTTTCTTCCTGAGGGGTACTGGACTCAGGGATCTGTAGATGGAAACTGGACAAAAGACCTGTTAGTGTTTCCATGTAACTCACATGTGACATTTTGACAGTTTTTTCAGAGGGCCATTCAACGTTTTGTTGTGGCCCCGGAAATGCCCTCCCCGTCGTTAACTCATAAGGAGTGAAACCTGTACCCCGATTCACAGAGGCTCTGACAGCCATAAGGGCGATGGGCAGAGCGTCAAGCCAATTAATTTTTGTCTGTGCACAGATTTTAGCCAATTTTTCTTTCAGATTTCTGTTCAAACGTTCGACTTTTCCCTGCGACTGGGGGTGATAGACTGAGCCAAATGCGTGTTTTAGGCCTAAAGCCTTTTCAACCATCTGCAGATCTGCATTTTTGAAATGTGTACCATTATCTGACCTGATTTTAGAAGGAAAACCATGACTTGGAATGTAATGATTGATTAAACATTTTATGACCGTTTTCCCGTCTTCTTTTTTCGCTGGCCATGCCTCGGGCCATCCGGTGAACGCATCGATGCAAACCAGTAAGTATCTGAACCCCTTTACCGGCTCGATCATGTCCGTGTAATCAATGATTATCTCATACCCGGGTGTCATCTCTGTCGGAAATTTGTCTTGTTCACGCGGTTTCATCGATGGTTTCGAGTTATGTAAGGAACACACGGTACATTCCTTCACAAATGCTTTAAGCAACGAATTCAAGTGTGGGTGCCACCAGTTGATAACATTCCTTCTCATCTGATGGGCCCCTACATGCGCGAGTCCGTGTGCTTCATCCAAAACTCTCCTCTTCAGGCTCAAGGGAAGGACCCATCTTCCATCTTCCGGATGTATCCACAATCCATCTGGTCTCACTTTAGCTCCATGGTCCAGCCACACTGTTTTTTCTTCAGGAGCCGCCCCTTGTTGAAAGCAAGCTACAGAGACCTCATCCCATCTCATGGCCCTCTCTTCCTCTGGTGCGACCATCACCATCTGACTCCAGTTGATGTATCCTGATGCTCTTTTTGCTTCCAAATCAGCTTGACAGTTGCCTCTGGCTGTCTGCGATTCTGTGTCTGTGTCATGTCCCTTGCATTTCACAATTGCTACTTCCTTTGATAGCATTAAAGCTGTTGCAAGCTCCCTCATGTCTGCCTCGTGTTTGATTGGTTTACCATTTACTGTCAGAAAACCTCCTGTGCTCCACTGAGCTAGTTCTGTATGCGCCGCCCCACAGGCATATGCTGAGTTGGTGTATATGGTGATTGTTTCACCTGCTGCCCACTGTAATGCAGAGATCAGAGCCCTGACCTCTGCCCTCTGCGCTGACTGTGACCCCTGCAGCTTTTCACACACCAGTGTGTCATACCCCTGCTCTGTCTGACGCACCACAGCAAAACCAGCACTGAGCTGACCATCTTGTCCACGAAAACAACTCCCATCACAAAACACCACGTGTCCTCCCTCTAATGGTGCGGCCTGTAGATCTGGTCTGACTTTGTCATCCACCTCCACTCTTTTTTCACACACATGTGGCTCACCCACGCCCCACCTGTCTTCCATGTTAATCCCTTCGTGTGTGAACAACAAGTTTATCACCCCGTCTGTTTCAGAGACATCAAGGTAGAAGGGACGCCCATAATCTGCCAACGCCAACTCTGCTGTGCTGCTCATCTGTTGTTTCACAGTGATAAATGTCCTCTTAGCTTCCTCATCCCAGTCTAGCTGTGCAGTGGGGTTTCTCATGCCTTTTTGTTTAACCAAAGCGCGCAAAATCTATGTTTGTCCTGCATAATCTGGGATATAATTTCTGCTATATCCTGTCAGGCCGAGAAATGACAGCATCTCTTTCACTGTCTGCGGTTTTGGATGATGCAAAATTGTGTCACGGTGCGAAGATGAAAGGCCCGCTCCCTTCTGAGAGATCACTCTCCCCAGGAAGGACACCTGTCGTCTTACCGCCTGTAATTTAGTTTTACTGACTTTGAAACCAGCAGCGTGTAAGTGTTCAAGGACTGATTGGGTTGCTGCCAGTGAGTCCTGGACAGTATGACTGGCGATTAATAAATCATCAACATACAGGATGAGGACTGTGTCCTGTGGGAGTGGCACCTTAATCAGAACCTGTTTCAAGACTTGGTTAAAGATTCCAGGAGTTAACGCAAAACCTTGCGGCATTCTCCTGTATCGCAACTGTTCGCCCCTAAAGGTAAATGAAAAAATGTCTCTGCATTCCTCCGCTAGCGGCAAACAGAAAAATGCGTTCGCCAAATCCAGGCAGGTGAACCATTCATGTTGTGGTGTCAAATTGTTTAACGTCACGTATGGGTTTGGAACCGGGACAGTTTGGGTCGTTAAAAGTTTATTGATCGCCCTTAAATCATGCGCCATGCGGAATTTTCGTGTGTTCGCTTTTGGCACAGGTAAAATTGGTGTGTTCCAATTGGACTGTGAAGGTTCTAGCACTCCACTCTCTTTTAATCCTTGGATTGTTTCTGCAATACCCTCCTCTGCAATTGGTTTGTGAGGATATTGTTTAATCCACAGTGGGTGAGTAGTTTGGACCTGAAACGTTATGGGCGGGCAGGCAATCAGTCCCACATCCGTGGGGCCTTTTGACCACAACGTCTCAGGCATACTATCAATCAGCTGACCGGCACGCGGGTGGTCAGTTTGTTCACGACCGTGCTCAATGGGGAGCTCTTCATGTTGCATTATAGCTACATCATGTGCAATAGACTCAATTGCAAAACACCCGCAGCTTGTTGAATGCCAGACAAGTGGTGTGGGTGTTTGTACCCAGTCAACGGCTTCTGAAGCCCGTTTTACCATTGGTCCCAAGTCCCAAGTCTTTAGCCTGAAATTTTGGATTCAAACCTAGTGAAATATGAGACACCGCTTCGGTGCCCATCATATACCACTCCTGCTGTTCAGGGGTTAAATTAACAATTGCAGCTACTCCCTCTGTTCCCACATAGAGATTCCCTGTTGTGATTGGCCAAATTTTACCCGCTATTTGCTCTGCAAAGTGTTCCTGAAACACCTCATCTCCCCTTCTGTCATAAAAGAGGGTGACATGTGGAGGGTCTGGTGGAGTCGAGTAAGGCTGAAGTTCCTGTATCCGTGGTTTCCACGCAAGGTAAGCAGAATAGATGCCTCCTCCGCCCATGACTTCAGGTTCAAGTAGCCCCCAGTACATGTCAGCGTATTCATTTTGTACTGGTTGTATCACACACTGTGAGTGGGTAGTGGTGAACTGGCCACATTTCAGTGAGGTGCCGTCCGGCAACCTCACCATGAGTCCATCTGATGAGCATAGGATTGAAGCTCCCAGTCGGATCAGCATGTCTCTCCCAGCAGATTGGCGGGTGCATTTCTTGCCACCACGAATGGATGTCTCAGAGTCTGTGTTCCCACTCTTATGAGTAGTGGGCTCGTTACAGGCAGTCTCTGTGTGGCCCCAGAAAATCCAATCACCTCCACCGACCTATGTGACAGTTCGCAGTCAGGTGGGGTGTGAGTCACTGTTGAAAAGGTCGCTCCTGTGTCGACCAGAAATTGCAAGCTTTCATTTCGCACTTGCACTTCAATGGTTGGGTCTGCCCCTCCCCCAATGCTCAGGATTTTCTGTGGGGTGTCTCATTGTTGTTGGAAGCCTTGTCCCCCTTGCGCGAGGGAAGGCTGGACTGTTTTGTCTTTCATCCAAAAGACTTCCTCAGTCTGAGCTGCTGTATTCATCTCAGTCTTATAAATAACACCTTCTCACAGTGGATCAACCAGTTGGCTGATGACAGCTGAAACAAGCTGCTCACATTGCTCACTGGAATCAACCAGTTGGCTGATGACAGCTGAAACAAGCTGCTCACATTGCTCACTGGAATTGAAAAAGCCTCCTGGATAGGAGTCGAAACGTTTTCTGCAACAAATAAAGTCCAGTTATCTTGTATTGAACGCCTTTTTGATTTTATCATGTCCTGGACGACTGAGAATCTTCACCAGCACAAGCTGCTCACATGATCAAGGAGGACCATCAGCCTAATGATGGATCGTTAGCACCCTGATGGTTGTTTGCTATTCACAGAGGGCTGAGTGATACTAGCAATAACAGCATTGTAAGAGGGGGACAGTTGAACCCGGAGGCCTCCACCCCTGTTTAATGATGGACGGTTTCTTTTCACAAAGATGGCCTCCTTTACTCCTCTCTCAAACCATCGTTCCTCTCTATCAAGGATGTGAACATCTTCATCCCTGAAAGAGTGGCTGCTGGGCTGGAGATGTGTGTAGACCGCAGAGTCCTGACCTGATGTTGTTGATCTTGTTTGTTTGTTTATTTATTTATTTATTTATTCATTTCATTTCCATTAAAAACAATACAAATTTCAAGAGAAAAAAATATAAAATACCTATAAAATGAAAGGCGGCAGAAGAAGAATTAAATCTGATCAATAGCCTATATGCCACGGGCTTCCGTTCCAGCACCTCCGCAGTCATTACACAGACGGCGCACTTCCGGTTAGCGGGAAAGACACGAACACAAATGACTAAATACAATTAATAAAACATCGGCATACACACCAATAACAACTCTATACACATATAAAACCATATAAAATTATGGCGACGTTCCCCCTACGGATAGCCGCGATAAATGTTCGCCGAAACCCCCCCGCGGAACAGCTGTTCCCACCGGTGGGCGGACACAACGGTACTCACGTGTAGTGCCGGTAGCGCGCGGCCGCTTCCCGTTTCGGGTCGTTGTCATGGTTTGCTACTAGGAGCTAACGCTAGCAACAACGGAGGTGGATGGGAACCGGAAGTGGCGGGTAGGTGTTGCATTTTGCCGGAAGTACGTCACGCCCCCCCGTGGCATATAGGCTATTCTGCCCCTTCTTAACAAAATCAATTCAAACAATCAATTCAAGCAATAATCACAAATAATACAACTAAACCCAAAACATATCACAATTTTTCTTTATAGTTTTCGCTAATATTAACTAACTTAAATGTATCTCGTCAGCATTATATTCTTTATCCTTTTCTTAAATACAAATAATGATTCCTCATTTTTAATATCATTATTCAAACCATTCCATAGATCAATTCCCCTCATTAAAGTAGACCTATCCCGCAAACTTGTTCTAAACTTTGGCTAAACAAAAATATCAGTTCCTTTTAATTTATAGCAACTGCTCCTTTTTACAAAATACTCTTGTACGTTCGATGGTAAATTGTGATTCTGAGCCCTGTACATTAGTAATAGAATAAAGTAGTCTACCAAATCATAAAACTTGAGTAATTTCAGTTGATGAAATAAAATACTTGAAGGATGACAATAATGTTTTCTTGAGATAATTCGTACAGCTCTTTTCGTTAGCACGTCAGCATCTTCTGTGCTGGGCCATCCTTTTGGCTAGTGGCTGTTTAGTTTCCTCGACGTAAGACTGATCACAGCCCTCCTGACACTGAACAGCATACACAATATTACTCTGTTTGTGCCGGGGGACTGGATCTTTGGGATGAACCAGTCTTTGCCGTAATGTATTTTGGGGTTTAAAAGCCACTGGGACGTTGTGTTTAGAAAATAAACGTCTCAATGTCTCTGAAACTCCCGCAACATACGGAATGACCACTGGTCTGGGTCTGGGTTCCTTCTTTTCACCTGATGGCTGGCTGGAGTCCTGTTTGGGTTTCTTCTCTGCTTTCAGGAAGGCCCAGTTAGGATATCCACATTTCTCTAGAGCCTGTTTTGTGTGTGATTTCTCCTTCTGTCTGGCTGCTGAGTTAGTGGGGACGCTGTCTGCTCTGTGGTACAGAGTCCTGATGACTCCTAACTTGTGCTCCAGAGGGTGATGGGAGTCAAACTGTAAATACTGGTCTGTGTGTGTGGGTTTGCGGTACACCTCAGTTTGCAAATTTCCTCTATCAGAAACTGAGACCTCACAGTCCAAGAAAGCCAACCTGCCATTTTTTACATCTTCTCGTGTGAACTTGATATATTTATCCACAGAGTTGATGTGATCAGTGAAATGTTGGACTTCCTGAGATTTAATTTTAACCCAGGTGTCGTCAACATACCTGAACCAATGACTTGGTGGTCTCCCTGAAAAGGATGTCAAAGCTCTCTTTTCTACCTCCTCCATGTACAGGTTGGCAACAATAGGAGAAACTGGAGACCCCATAGCACACCCATGTTTCTGCCTATAATATTGCTCCCCATATGTGAAGTAGGTTGACTGCAGGCACAGTTTCAAGAGTTGACACAGTTGTTCTGTGGAAAGTGTGGTCCTGTTGCTCAGAGTGGTGTCTGATTTTAACCTTAAACAGACCACCATGTTTCTTTTATATTTAACGCCAGATCTGCAACCCCTTTTCTTCAGTCTCATTTTCCTTTTCTTTGCACCAGGTACTTGCTCAGAGCCATATACTGTATATAGAAATGTATTCGGGTGAAAAAGAACACACAGGGAGGAAGAAAGGCCCACCTGTAGCTCTTCCAGCTGTCAAAAGTTTTTCCATAGACATTGATGTTAATCAAAGTGCATGGATCATAGGTTTGAGCAAAGAAGACATCATCATAGCACAACAAAACTGATATGATAGCGTAAAAAAAATAATTATAAGTCAAACGATACAAACACAGAGGATCAGAATCAGCCAAGCCAAACACAGGCACCATCTCATCAACTAGATGTCTACTTCCGGAAATGACCATGTCATTCTTACTCGTCTAGTTCCCTTGAAGTTCAGTTGTCTCACTCATAGTTAAAAATCAATTAAATGGTTTTGGTCATCAAGGCTGGAAAAAATATTTCTGCAGTGAAACTATTAAGTGCTTCTGAGAGTCTCTCATTTGGTCTCTGTTGGTTGTACAGAACCTGTCCAAAATAATCTGTCCATGTTGTTTACATCTTTAATAATACAGCTAATTAGTAGTATTACTAGCTGATGTCTCTCTTAGTTAATCCTAGATGTTATTATTGTTTTTCTCTTGCATTTGTTGTTGTTGGATGTAACTGGGACCCTGTGTACATAATCTCGTTTTCAACACATGTACTACATGCGGTGCAAATGACAATAAATTCTCTCTGACTCTGACTCTGACTCTCTGACTAATTAGTCCCCGAGCCAGAAATCAGGAATCTTTTTGCTCTGAATGTTCTCTGACAGAACAAAATTGTTGAATTTATAAACTGGTGGGAAAGCAGTGGCCAAGCAAAAGAAGACAATACGTAAAATCAGAACAACTTAATCAGACTGATACAGCTGTCGCCTCTATCTCCAACACAATGACTGAACAAGTGCGATGACAGTCAGTGACAAGCAAGGCTTTCAGACAAAACATTTTCATTGTCAGCAGTCTGAATGGTAATAAATGTTTGTGCTAATAATAGGGTTGGGTATACAGAGAGATTTAGGTAAATGCACAGAATGGCTTAAGTTTCTCTTTACGTCTTCTAAATGAAAACGTAAACCCTAATGATTTCAAAAAACGTTCAATACAAAAACAACTGGACTTTATTTGTAACAGAAGACGTTTTGCTCCTCATCCGAGGATGGTTTGAGAGGGAGGGGGGGGGGTGAAGGAAGCTGTTTATGTTGAGAGAAAAACCGTCTCTTAACAGAGGGGGAGGTCTCAGATTCAAACTTTCAAAAATGTATAATGCAGCTTTAGGACTGATTCCCAGCCAGTTTTCACACCTGATGGGAGCAGGAGCCTCATCTGTGAATTACACTAACAAAGACCTTACTGTTAAGGTGTGGCTTGTCAATCTACATGGGTATGTGTGTATCTTATTACAGCCTTTAAAACCTGAACCCCACTCTCTGCTCTTTGAATTGAGAAAGCTCCTTGGATGAAGAGCGAAACGTCTTCCGTTACAAATAAAGTCCAGTTGTTTTTGTATTGAACGTTTTTTGAATTGATCATGTCCTGGATGACTGACAATCTTCACCAGCGTAAACCTTAATGGAAATTTGAATAATTAGCTTTCATCCTAAAAGCCTTTTAATAAATAAGTGGGTGATTCTTTTTTTGCGGCAACATTTTGGCTTCAGGACTTTTGAAAATAAAAAGAGTAATATTTTAAGTTTTAAATATTTTGTTACATCACTGACATGTTTAGCAATAAGAAATTAATAATGGTCAAGCTCAGGGCTGGATAAAATAATAATTACAGGTAAAGTAATAATTACATGTATATGTGATTACTTTTTACCTGAATTTCCACCCTGTTAGGTCCTTGTTACACCTTGTTTGGTTCATAAACCTAACAGGGTGGAACATAACAGGGTGGATTTTTTTTAGCTAATCTAGCTGTAGCCCTTTATGTGGTCAACATTTAGCTAGCTAACCTTTTTTTATTATTATTATTATTGCAAGAATAGAACATACAAGAACAAAATAGAACAACACATAACTAATTATAAACACAAATACAGCAATCAAGGGTATTAATAATAATAATAATAATTGTCTAAGCTTGTCATCTGCGTATGTTTCCCATACACAGACGAAATTCATTACAGAACATAAAACAGTATTTTACAAAGTTAAAATCAAATCGGTGCTCGAGGGTTGTAGTTCTTCAAAGGCAGTTATCATTTGAATGGCTTTAGCATTTGAGCTTCCTTTTATGGATTCTATATAAATATTTATAGAAGATAATAAAATCTGGAAGTTAGGCTTTTGTTGTAAATATTTGGAGGTGTGTATATGATATTTACCATAAATAATAAAAAAATTAACAACATATAAAGATTCAGTTTTAACAAGGTCACATTTCTCCATCCCAAATAAAACATGCTTTTCTGTTAAAGTAATGTTCACATTCTTTCGATTAAAAAAAATGGACATGTCCCTCCAGAATATTTTGGTGTAACAACAATCCCAAAACAAATGAACAAGCTCTTCTTCGTGATTTTTACAAAAAGTACACATAGGATCCAAGTCCCATTTATATCTTTTTATCAAAAATGCTTTAACTGGATAACAATTGTGAATAATTTTGTATGAAATTTCTTTTACTTTATTATTTATTAGGTATTTCTTTGAGAGTAGCCAAGTCCACTTCCAATTTATATTTTCAAATATGTTGGACCAGTAAAATGTACAAGATGGTGAAAAGACAACGTCTCTTAAAAGAATATTTCTTAATGTTTTGTTTGTTGTTTTCTTACTTATCAAAGGACAATCATAGTCAATATAAATGGAACCTGGATCAAAACAAGGCACTGGAAGATCTTGACCTGGAGGTGTAGATGATAGAAGTTGTAAAGCCCCACTGGGGATTGCGTCAAACACCACAGCATATTCTTTAGGTGTAACAGGAAATTGAAAATGTGACAAAAATTCAGAATAAGATAACAAGTGACCATTTGGATTTAACAATTGGCTTACAAGTAATATTCCTTTATCAAACCATTTTCTATAAAAAATTGTCTTATTCTTGTATTTAATATCTTCATTATTCCAAATATAATATTTATGAGGAGAGAAATTGTGTTTGTACAAAAGTGACCAGCTTAACAACATCTGTTTATGGAACATAGATAACTTTAAGGGTATTTTGGGTATACTATAGTTGCATCTAAGAAGAAAGGGTAATCCTCCCACCTTGTCAAAAATATAAATAGGAATAGCATTCCATATAGAGTTAGGATTTTTTAGGAGGTTTGTCAGATGTTTAATTTTGAATGAATTATTTAAAGATGTAAAGTCGAGGGCTTCAATTCCACCTCTATCAACCCTGTTCATTAGAACATTTTTCTTAATGAGATGACATTTATTCCTCCATATAAAGTTAAAGTTTATTTTATTAAAATTGGTACAAATTTGTTTGGGGACATCAAGTGCAAGGGCTGGATAAACGAGTCTAGATAAACCTTCTGCTTTGACTAATAAGGATCGACCTAAAAGAGAGAGATCTCTTTGGAGCCACAGATTAAATCTTTGTTCAACTATTTTAATTATGGGATTAAAATTTTCTGTTGATCTTACATTTTGATCTTTAATGATCATGACTCCAAGATATTTCACTTTGTCTTTTATAGGAATGTTGAGGACGGTGCCTGTTAAAGAAGATTTAATAGAAAGTAATTCACATTTGTTTAGATTTAGAGTCAAGCCAGAGGCATTGGAAAAGGTATTGATGATTTCAATAGAATTTTTTATTTCACATTTATTCTTTAAAAAAAGAGCTGTATCATCAGCAAGCTGGGAAATTACAATATTTCTGTTTGCAACATTAATTCCTGTAATTTTTTCTTTGATTATAACAGAGAGAATTTGCATGGCCAGAAGGAATAAATATGGGGAGACTGGACACCCCTGTCTGAGACCTCTTTTCAAATCAAATCTTTTGGAGCAGCCATGTGATAATTTTATAGATGCGTTACAATTCTTATATAACATTTGACAGCTTTTAATAAAGATTTGTCCATATCCAAATACTTCTAGTGCTTTAAACAGGAATGTATGTTCGACAGTGTCAAATGCTTTAAAAAAATCTAGAAATAATATGAAACCATCCCCCTCTATTAAATCGGAGTAATCTAACAGGTCTAATATAAGTCTGATGTTATTAGTTATATGTCTACCTGGTATGAATCCAGACTGAGTTTCATCGACCACTTCTTCAAGAGTACTTTTAATTTTTTTAGCAATACAACCTGCAATAATTTTATAGTCATTTTGGAGTAATGTGATTGGTCGCCAGTTGTCAAGAAGCAGCTTGTCTTTTTGTGGTTTAGGGATCAGTGTGATGAGACCTTGGGTCATTGTTGGTGGAAGTGATCCAGAATCAAAACTTTCAAGATAAACTTGATGTAAAAAAGGTGACAGCTGTTCTGAAAACTTCTTATAAAATTCTGCATTGAGACCGTCAGTACCCGGTGACTTATTTAATTTTAGTTTGTTGATGGACTTTTGGATATCTTCAATTGTAATCTGGGAATCACACTGCTCTTTATTCATTTGACTTATTTGTTGTACTTTATTCAAAGAATTAATAAATTGTGTGATAGTTTCATCAGAACATTTTGATTGATAAAGTTCTTGGAAGAAAGTTTCACAGAAGGTAGAGATCTGAACTGGGTCTTCACATATATTGTCGTTTATTTTAAGTTTTATAATGCTGTTCGATATTTGATGCCTTTTTTCTAATCTAAAAAAGTAACTAGAGTTTTTTTCTCCCTCTTCTAACCATTTCTGTCTCGATCTAATGTAAGCTCCTTTAGCTTTGGAAATGTAAATATTGTCCAGGTTCAGTTGTAACTGGTTTAATTTTATCTTTTGTTCTTCAGATAAATTTTCTGGTAGAATACTATTTAATAGGATGATTTCTTTTATTACCTCTGATTCTATTTTTCGTTTCTTTTGTGCTATTTCAGCTCCAGTTTTCATTAACAGTTTTCTAAGTTCATATTTTAAGAGTTCCCAGTTTCTACTAAATGCCTTCTGGCTGCAAGCTTTATTCCAGTATTTTATAATTGTTTGTTTAATGTTTTCTTCCACAGCTTTATTTTCTAAAAGAGAAGTGTTAAGTTTCCAGTAAGCTGTAGTTTTATTTTTTCTGTTCTGATTTGAAGTAGTTTTTTCAATTAGGATCAGTTTGTGGTCTGATAGAGGAGCTGGAAGAATATCAGACCTAATTTCATCAGTTATTAAGTCAGACACCAACCAGAAATCAATTCTTGATTTAGACGAGCCCGTTTTGTTTTGCCACGTAAATTCAACTTTGGATTTATTTTTTTGTCTCCAAACATCAGTCAGACCAAAAGTTGTTATAAAGTTTTTTAGATCTGTGTTTAGATTTGTATTAGCCCTCGGAGGAAATCTGTCTAATGCATCGTTAAGACTGGAATTGAAGTCCCCGCCAATTATGATATTCATATTATGATATTTTCTATATAAATAATTCACCCCATTACTTAATCGATCATATAGTTGTATATTTTCAGCTTTAGTATTGTACCCATAGATGGAACCCAACAAAAGTGTCTCCTCATTTATTGATACCACTAATAAAACAAAATGTCCATATGTATCTGGGAGTGAGCATAAAACATCTCCGCTGAAGTTGTTTCGTAATATTGCCACTCCTGCTGATTGAGTAGAACCGTGTGCTAGCCATAGATCATCCCCCCATTGAGTTTTCCAGAATTTTGTATCATCTGAAGTTGAGTGAGTTTCTTGGATAAAACAAAAATCTGCTTTAAAATTTTTTATATATAAAAAAGTTGCCTTTCTTTTGATGTTGTTTCTTTAAAAAATTTTTATATATAAAAAAGTTGCCTTTCTTTTGATGTTGTTTCTTAACCCTCGAGCATTGAGTGAAATAACCTTAAAAATAGAAATGTTACTAAAAGCTTACCTTTTAACCCTGAGAATGAGCAAAAAATTAAAAAAAAAAATACATCTAACAAACTCTCCCAAGAAATAAAATGTTTAAACGGAGCTTCCTTCAATATTTGAACATTATGACTTAACTGTTAGTTGTAATTTTCAGGATACAGTATCTTCTAGTCATTAGCAGGTTCAAGTTCGCTTCTCTTTCCTCCTCTGTCAACAACAAAGGCCCTGGGGCCGATGTAGAAAGATGTCTTCCCTTCTTCTCGTGCTTTCTTCACCAGTGGCCACAGCAGATTTCTTCTCTGACGATCCTCAGGGGAGAAGTCCTCCTTGAAACGCAGGTTGTTTTCTTTCAGAAAGGATGACTGCTTGGCCGCCTTCCACACCGTGTCCCTGTAGTGTCTCATGGAGAACTGGATGATCACTTCTCGAGGACGTCCCGTGCTCGTGACACGACCCAGCCGGTGCACGCTGTCGATAACATCTGGAAGTTTTCCCTTGCATCCCGGCGCTGTCTTCTGGCAGATGGAAATAACTTTGTTACGGACATCTTCTCCTTCTTCTTCTTTTATTCCCGAAAGACGCAGGTCCCATCTTCTTTTATAGCGTGAAAGTTCAAGCAGCTTGTTTTCCATTTGAACCACCTTTTCCTCTGTTTTCCCAACTCTTTCAGTGGTTTCCGCCATCTTGTCTTTCACCTCTTTCATCTCTGCGTGGATAAACTCCACTGAATCTTTCAGGTCATTTATGCTTGCAGACCGTCTGCTCTCTCATTTATTGTCAGCTTCATAGCTGCTATGATGTTTTCAGCTGAGTCTGGCTCTTCCATTAGCTTGTGACTTTTAGCTGACGTCTTAGTTGGTGTATTTTCTGAGCTGAAGGATTTGCGCTTACCGCTTGCCGCCATTATGAGGAAGTTACAGGACGTCTTCTTTTTTTTCCTCCACTTTTTGAAGTCCAGTGTTTGAAGTGTTCAACGAATTTAGCGGTTTAAATGTTTTTTTGCATTAATATATTCTTGCTAGCTCCTTATTCAAATAATTTCGGGAGAGCTTGTTAAAAGTGACCACTCACGCCGCCATCTTGGGAGCCGCTCCCGTTCTAATTAATGGTATTCATCAATAGAGCTTGGGCACTGACGTCACGACGAATGCGACGCCGCCATGTTTTAGGACATCCTTGACCAAAACAAACATGGCGTAAAACACCACACGAAGAACAAACATGGACCGCGAGAATCTCAAGATCAAGATTCGTTACTCCGACAAACTTAACAAAGAAGCGAAGCAGCGCTATCTTGTAAAAATTGATTCAATTGGGCTAGATCCAGATGAGCACAGTCAGTGGACCGGTGATTTCAACGAGCTACCGCAGCTCCCGACATGAGCTACCTTGTGTGCTGCGTGAGTACCTACACATGTGAGCAGTTCAGGAATTATAAATCTATGGAAAGTCATCTTCAGTTCACAAATGGATGGGTGCAGGACCTGCAGATTTCTCAAGTCAACGACCAAAAAACTGTTGTTCTCACGAAGGTAGGTGAACACACAGGGACGTTGACATGTCGCAGCTGCTGCTGACATTTTCTTCTCAAACTGCTGTGACGAGTTTTTAATTTTTGTCGATGCGTTTTGAGACAATTTTTAGAAAAACGGATCAAAGTAAATCACCCCGAGTTTTTCTAGTGACCCCTTAAAAAGATAAGCTGCCATGAAGAACATTATTTTATCTGCCCTTGTTCCAACATCGATAATGATTTGGTTGAGGAGGAGGTTTGTTACAAAACAGATGTGCACAAAGTTTTTAAATTGTTCTAATGGGTTCTAACCCACCCATCTGCACATCCATCCACACATCCATCCATCCATCCATCCATCCACACATTCATCCAGCCATCCAGCCATCCATCCATCCACACATTCATCCATCCACACATTCATCCATCCATCCACACATTCATCCAGCCATCCATCCATCCACACATCCATCCATCCACACATTCATACATCCATCCACACATTCATCCATCCATCCACACATTCATCCATCCATCCATCCATCCACACATTCATACATCCATCCACACATTCATCCATCCATCCATCCACACATTCATCCATCCATCCACACATTCATCCATCCATCCACACATTCATCAATCCATCCACACATTCATCCATCCATCCACACATTCATCCATCCATCCACACATTCATCATCCATCCACACATTCATCAATCCATCCACACATTCATCCATCCATCCACACATTCATCCATCCATCCACACATTCATCAATCCATCCACACATTCATACATCCAGCCATCCATCCACACATTCATACATCCATCCACACATTCATCCATCCATCCACACATTCATACATCCATCCACACATTCATCAATCCATCCACACATTCATCAATCCATCCACACATTCATCCATCCATCCACACATTCATCAATCCATCCACACATTCATACATCCATCCACACATTCATCCATCCATCCACACATTCATCCATCCATCCAATATAATATTAATTTATACCTTTTCTGCTACTTTAGAACAGGCTATTTACCATAAGTTTTATTAGGTTTTTAGAATATACTGTATTTGTAACCTAACCTATGGAAAAAGTAGTGATGTGAAGGTAATGGATTTTACAATTTTATGTTGATTAATGTAGCAGAAATTTTCTATTTTTCCCCCTAGGTTCTGCACTCTCAGCGCCTGAATGAAGCACCACTCCAACCATGGGTGATTCTACGTTCCACGGGACAAGTAGACTGTGCACAGTCTAATGCCTCTGCTGTTATGTCCTCCAGTGTCACCAGACCAGCTCTGTCATCTGTGCGCAATGTGTGCTACCCCAGAAAAACAACAAGCACAGCTGCCATGAAATGGGGGGTCGATCATGAAGAGCAAGCAAGGGAAACGTATGTCAAACTGTCAGCATCGCAGCATGACAACTTCAACCTAGAAAAATGGATTTATAATAAATCCAGAATTTCCAGAGGTTGGTGCATCTCCAGATGGCATCATCCACTGCTCATGTTGTGAGAAAGGATGTCTGGAAATAAAATGCCCATTTAAGCACCGCGACAACTTCATCATGCAGGCCTGTGCAGATGACAGCAACTTTTGTCTTTATCAAAGTGATGGGAAATTAAACTTGAAGCAAACACACAAATACTACAGGCAGGTACAAATGCAGATGTTTGTGACCAAGTCAGCTTTTTGTGACTTTGTGGTGTGGTCACAGAAAGACTGTGTTGTTGTACGAGTATTTCCCAATGTGACCTTCTGGACCACCCTTTTGACAAAATCACAGGAGTTTTTTTTGAAGGTGTGTTTACCAGAACTTGTAGCATGTCACTATACCAGAGCGGCCGCCTCTACAACCTGTGATAATCCTTTATCAGAGCAACACTCATCTGGTCCAAAACGGAAAAAACAGAAAATAGCAAAAAAACGTTTGTGGTGCTTTTGCAAAGGTCCTGAGGAGAAGGATGACATGGTGGCCTGTGACAATGAGAACTGCAAAATCCAGTGGTTCCACTTGACATGCGTGGGGCTCACTCAGGCACCGTCGGAGACTGAGCCGTGGTTATGTGCCACATGCACAAAAATGTCTTGCTGAATCAGTTGTCACTGACAGCTAATTTCCTAGCTAGGTGCAGCATATGGAGGGAGGGATATGTTGAAGAATGAGGAAGTGGCAGCTAAGCACTGCTTTCTGACTTTATGCAGGTTTTTTATGCAATGATTACAATTTATTCTTTCTGTATGTGTTGTGTGTGTTATGTTTAATTTTGTGGACCACAAGTCTGTTGAATAAAGTTGATGATGATGAATAAGCAAAAGGTACTATTGCTAATTTGTTTTTTATTCTGACTCAGTGGTTCGGGAATCAGAATTTATTCTCAAAATTTTTGTTTGATATTTCATTGGTCCTAGTTCTCATTAGTTGCAAAGCATGCTTACATTTTCTAAAACTCACTTTGTTGTGCAAATATCAGATAAAATTGCACCTTAACATGTAATTTTAGCACATTGTTAATGTGAAATATATCTGCAAAAATCTAAAAAAGCTAAGTCTGGTCCTCTGGACATTCAACTTTTGAATGTCCAGAGGACCAGACTTAGCTTTTTTAGATTTTTCTACCTGGATTATTGAGCATGCATCAGGGTATATCTGCAAGAAGTTTTCATTTTCTGTGTTTATTGTATTTGAACTGTATTTATTCTTGTTAACACTACAAATGTCACATATTTTACCCATGTGGTGACGGATAATCGTAAACTCGGTTGATCTGTTGTGTTACTGTAACTTAGACATGTTCAACATTATTTAACAAGAGACTACAAACTGAATTAATCTGCAATAATTTATTTACAGCATGCAGCATCGAAGCAACACTTGGGCAAAAGTAGATACATTTTCACGTTCAGTTCATCAGTCAATGTTCACACAGATAATAATTCATATTTTCAAAACAACACTGGGGCCTTGCAAACAATAATGTCTCTCTGGCCAGTGCACCAAAGGGCTGAGGTGTGTAAACATTACACCTATAGTCTTTCTAAATGTGGTGGACACAAGCTTTCGGTTGATGCAGAGCAGGTGTGCAATGTGCTGGATTAGCAGATTAAGCCTCAAGCGCATTAAAGTTAGAAGGAGCATCTGAAAATGTGAAAGATTTCTTCCAGGCTGTGGAAGACAGGGGAGCAGCTGAGCCAGCACACCCATCACAACAGCCAAACATGGAAGCCCAGTGTAATACTTGACAATTGCATCATCTTTTAAGAATTGCTCATTCATTTTCTTTTGGGACAGCTCTTCCTTCAGGATCCTGTTTTCCTCCAGCAAGCGATTAATTTCAGCACCTCTGAGGACACACAGTCCACATTCCTGCAGTGTTTCAGCACTGTCCTTTAGTGCAGCTTCATCACCCTTTGACCCCGCGCCGGTTTCATCCACCTCGGACCTCTGTACACCTTGAACCACGTCGGACCCCTGGGCTGTTTCATCCTCAGAAAAACTCTGAGCAGCTACACCTGGAGGAGCAGTTTCATCCATCTCTGATGTCTGGCTACGCAGATCTGGTGGTGTGGCAGGTGCAGTGTTGACCTCTGTGGTTGATTGGTGTCTCTTGGTCCGACGGGCAAATCGGGCAGTGTTCATTGTTTTGACTTCGGTGTGCCCGAGATGTAAAGAGGGTACCCAGTCAGGATCACAATCCAGGAATTCATACGCTGGCTTGCCTAAGAAGAGATAAAAGAACTTGATTAGATGAGATGTTTGTGAACGATCCTGTGTTACATGTGAGCAGTTAATAAGTTTAATATTATTTAATTAAACCTTAGCCTACCTGTGTGGAAATGCTTCGAACACACAAACATGTGTCTGGAAATACTCCTGAAAGTGATGTTTGTTCGTTTAACAGGTCATGTCACCATGTCTCTGTTAGCTCAGCAACCTGTGTTCCTCTGTGTTATTTTCATGCCGGAAAGATGAAAAAACGGACTCCATTTGCAACACGGCTCCCCCTGCGATCGTGAGAACGATTGTGACAGTTCACAACACAACAAGTAGTCACCAATTCAGCGTATTTCACGTAGGATAACACACTACAACTAACGCAAACCCCGGTCACGTCAGACTCCATGTCCTAAAGTCCCGGGATGCTTTGCGCGATCCCGGTCCGCTGACGTCACGATTCCAAGCTCTATACAAAATGTGTGCATTTTTGACAGAATTTTGCAACACTTGTTAAGATTTCTATTTGCAAAGTACTGTATTATAACAGTATATACAGCACCCTGAGGCTGTTAGACTCATGAATGTAGTGATATAGGCCTTTGTCTTGACCTTCAAGTACACCTCTCCACATCTCTCTGAAACTCTAAGTGTTACACCTTCTTGAAGCCCTCAAGGAGACAGATGGACACTTATATATTTTTACAATTATTATGAATTAATGGACACTAATTAATCAGATTGAACTTTCTCTTTAATGTGTGTTAATTCAGAATTGATCTACAGTATATTTTTGTCATTTTTAATGATGATCTGTTACTTTCATGAGCTTTGACCTTCTGCTGGTTTTATTTCTGCAAAAGCAAGCAAGACTCTGTCGCTAAGACACAGTTCAGGGTAAACTGTTAGCTGTTCAGCTTCCTTCTCTGTTTTGTCTGTGAAAGTAGACATAACATTAGCTGTGTTCACAGGCAGGCCATCTGGCCGATTTTATGTAAACAGTTTTCCTGGTGTCCGTCAAGAGACTTTCGGCCTATGGGATCATACTTCCATCTTTTATTTTGTTAACCAGCCTGTAGCCGTTGAGGAGGTGGGGAGACCCCACCTCCCCCATATAATGGGCACTTCCTATTTGGAAGTTAGAGTTTCGAGGAGTACGAACTGTCAACCTGCTCTCCTCTCTGAAAGCTGGAGACGTCCCGGTCAGGTGTCAACGACCCACGTCTCAGCTGGGATCATAGTAAAGCCTTACTTTGATCCATTCACTCTCCTTTCTGAAGAATTTGTTTTCTAAAGTTTTATTTTGAAAGTTCAACCAGTGCGATTGGAGTCTGTTCCTGCCGGTGAACGCGTGCTCCCGCTCGTCTGACCCAGTCATACACGCACGAAGTCATCTGGACGCTCACTGGACCACACAGTCCGTTAGTGTCCACAAACTTCTCAGTCCTCACCTCGCAAGACGTCTCGTCACCAGGTAAAGAGGCTTGTTTGTATGCTGCACGTGTGAGAAGCCCAGCTAAGATCCGTATGGGAAAGCTTGCCACCCTGGTTGTTTTCAAAATAATTAACTTTAGCTTAACTTAGCTCCAGAACTCCTTCCTCCTATTTCTTATTTTCCATAAGTATTTAATATGTTTGTTTTCATCATGGTAAACTTTAAGTAATGTGCCAACAGAAAGGTCCAACTGTCTGTTTGTTTTAATTTGAATTCTTGTCAACGTAGTTATTAAATCAGAGCTAATATCGATACAAATGTTTAATGTAATTCTTGTGATAGTTTCAATAAAAGGTCTATTTTTTGGTAGACCAATATAAGTTGAGTCTAAGCGTGAAATTACATTTCTTGTCTAATCACAGTAAAAACAACTTAGTATCGGAAAAAGGAAGAACTCGCACTTTGGTGGCAGTTTGTGCAAGATTAAAGTCTGCTAAACTGCGCATCCAATAATGGTGGCTCAGTAAGTGTTTAAATACCTTACTATACATCATTATTTATTCAATTACAATTGGTGGCCCGTACGGGGAACGTCCGTCAGGATAAGTGGGAAAATCCCCTGTCATTCTACGACAGGCTAATCTCGGTCTACTCCGGGGGCAAACCTGTTCCTGGATTAGAGGAAAAAGTGGAGTTTAAACGTCTTTTCATTATGAATCTTATGCCTTTTCAAATGAAATGTGTTCATTTCAAGGTTGATTGCAAAAAAGATTCTATGGACGTGATAAGACAATATGCTGCGTCAGTTTTTGAGGTTGAAATACAACCTAGGATACCATCAGAGGTTTGTACAGGCCAAAAGGTCACATCCCACTCGCAGGAAGTAGAAGAGGTTTCCTCTCCTTCAGAGTGCAACAGGGAACAGGTCCCTCATGATAACAAACAACAGATCAGTTCCAGCTGGACCAGTGACTCAGATCGGTTCACAGGAGGTTCTTCTGCCCCTGCCCCTCAGGTTGAAAACCTTGAGAGGAGCAGAGAACTACAAATGGTAGGTGTTCGCTCTCTAGATGAACCAAGATGGTTCAGATCGAACCAAAAGAGTTCTCACCTAGGTCTCACAGTGGGTGAACTTCGTGAGAAGTTGATGTCTGGGAACCGTGACCCTTTGAATAATGGTCTGTCCCGACATGTGCCCCCGAGAAGCGGCCCTCCTGCCCCTGCCCCTCGAACTGCACAGTTTGAGACATGCAATGAGTCACACATGCTCCAGATTATGGAAACGGCGCCTCCGCGCGAGGACGTGACTGAGGTTGTGGTTTGTTTGTCAAATGATTTGAATGTTACAGTGGTTGACCAAGCTGAGACAACGTGTGACGTTGTCCGTGATGATAACACAAACGACGTTGTTCAACCTGACGAAGCGACGCGCAGCACTGCCTTTTGCTACAACTCAGTGCACACAGTTGACAACAACAACGTCGACACTGACATAGATGCTGACAGCAAACAAATTGCTGAAGATCCGCATCCTGAAGGTCATGAGGCAGACAGCCATCATGATGCTGACAGCTACGACGATTACGCAGACAGAGTTACGCGTACACAGAGGTGTGTGCTTAAACCTAGAAGGTTTCTGTGTAAGTTTATGAGAATGGGGCGCGCTAAGAAAGCTTACCTGCCACTCAGACTGGAAGGGGTCTTCGCGCGTGAGGCACTCCTAGATAGCGGCTCAGATGTGACTATCATGTCAGCCGAGCTGTTTGAGAGGCTACGGACCGCCGCTAACAGTGTTGGCAGAGAGATACCCCTGACAGAATGTGCTATAGAGTTGCAAGGACTCTCAGAAATGGGTACAACCCTGACAGCTATTGCCATGGTTCACATGCAGATGGGTGAGACGACAATTTGCCATCCGGTACATGTGTCTACGGTGGACTCCTGCCCATTTCTGGTCGGCCAAGATTTTATAAGTCGCTTTGAAGCGATTATAGATTATGGCAGTCAGACAATGTGGGCCACAGTGAGCAGTCCTCTGCCAATCGAGGTGCCTCCCCAAGGTCAGGACACTGACTGTCTAACAGCAGGTACCGCTGAGGTAAAAAAGGCTTCCCCAACTGAGACCACAGACCCGGTAAGTGAACCTTCATATACGGGTGAGACAGAGGAGACTCAACAATTGGACCAGGCTCTGGCCCATCACGAGGACCTCCTCTGCGAGCTGACACCTTCAGCACTCCCTGACCACTTCCTACCACAGGTGGAAGAAGGTGTGGTGATCCAAGGGTCCCACACCGATGACGCTGTACTGTCCTGTGGGACAGATAATTCGGCATACAGCCAAGCTTGCAGTGAAGTCTTGGTTCAAGGACATCTGAGCCCACAAGGTGACAGTCTACAACACTCTGACAGTCACTTGGACTTCATTGTTACTGATTTTGAGGACCCCTCCTTAAACAAAAGGGGGACAGACTCACACTTCCTACCACAGGTAGAGGACGGTGTAGAGATCCAAGGATCACACACCGAGAACGCTGTGCTGTCCTCTGGGACAGGTAATTCAGTTATCAGCCAAGCTTTCAATGAAACCTTGGTTCAAGAGCATTTGAATCTAGAACTGCTCAGAGATGACATAGTTCTTACAGACTCAAAGAGCACCTCTTCTTTCATGAAGTGGGAAGACATACATCACAACGACAGAGACACGCCTGCGACGGCGCCGACAGTTGTGACACACCTGCATTACGCAGAAAGAGGTAAACGTACAGAGGTACGTTGGCCGAGACCTATAAGGTTCCTGTACAAGGTTCCCCATAAACTGCGCGAACAGCTTAAACTAAACAATGGCATCCTAACTCGTGCCCATGGACGGACGTCCACACCCGTGCGCGTGGTCCCTCATGACCACAGGGGGGTGATGTTAGGCCATGCCCATGTCAAGGACAAAGATTTCAATAACCCCACAAACGACAAAGATCTCGCAAACTCACAGACTTCATGGGAAAAGAAGGTCGTCCAAGCACAGGATAGTAAATAAACTAAACAGTTTAAACTATACTAGTTGCGAAAAGAAACCGTTCCAACTAGAACTTAGAAACGCTAAGCATAAAACCCACAACAAAAACTAACCTTAACAACCGTTTAAATCTGCAGGATTTAATTGACATCGGTTATAAAGCTAAGAACTGTTTTTCTTGTGTGTGACGTGGAATCTGACGACCAGAGTGAGTTTGACGTAGTGAAACGTTGTTTTTAGTTGCTTAATTGCTACTTTTGTGTTATTGAAGTTGTTATTGTTTTCTGAACACTCCCAGCCAAAAGAGGTTTTGATTGTTGATAAGTTGAAAACTTAAATGGATTTTAACTATGCCAACATGCTGTTCATTTTGTTAAAGATCTCAATCTTTGAAGAGTCATAGTAGATTAATACTACTTAAGGTACTATAATCTACACTGATCTCCCAATCATTTAGGTAGAACCGATGCGATCGTTTCTATTCTAGATCTATTCATTTTGATGAGTCTCGCCATAGACTTCAAAATTTATAGGGAATACCAAATCTTGCGTCGTTCGTCTAAAAGACAACAGACATTTAGACCAAACTAGTTTCATTTTTTATTTTAGTTTAACCTAAACTAAATAATGAATGGAGGAATAGTTTGAATGAAGAGGCCTTCGTTACAGAAGCCCTCCACATTTCTATAGGTATAGATCCCTATTTCTGATTTTTACAGCATTGATCCACCCCTTAATTGGTAATTGTAGCTGATCTAATCCATGATAGCTTACATACCAGGTGCATATAGGTAAGGCTTAATGTAGAATCCCAATCATAAGCCCACCTAAAACCACATAATTGCATGACACATTGAACCAGGGTGGCACCGACTGGAAGCCATCCAGCCTGCAACCTTCGATGTGGGGACCTGCTGATCCAACGTTGGTCTTCAACCTTCATCCAAGGCCCGCCTCCTCTGCTTCAATCGAGGGATCCCCTCTACATGCTGATTAAAAACCATTCTTGCTGATGAAATCAATAACCCCCATCGTTGTGGATTTACCGTTGTGGATTATAAGACTTTGTTTTCCAAGGGATCACAGACTCAGTTCTCCATGGGTTAACAGACTATGTTTTCCAAAGGATTAAAAGCTTGCCGCAATGGGATTACCTACGAACAGTATGGAATTTCCAAAAACATTATGGGAGTATATTTTTGAAAATTTTTTTTTCCACTTGCTGGATTACATAAAGGTCAGAGACATTCGGTGGTATCGTTTCGTGTTGGAACTCATCCCCAAGGACAGGCGATGACTTCCAAAAAGGGGGACTGTAGTGATATAGGCCTTTGTCTTGACCTTCAAGTACACCTCTCCACATCTCTCTGAAACTCTAAGTGTTACACCTTCTTGAAGCCCTCAAGGAGACAGATGGACACTTATATATTTTTACAATTATTATGAATTAATGGACACTAATTAATCAGATTGAACTTTCTCTTTAATGTGTGTTAATTCAGAATTGATCTACAGTATATTTTTGTCATTTTTAATGATGATCTGTTACTTTCATGAGCTTTGACCTTCTGCTGGTTTTATTTCTGCAAAAGCAAGCAAGACTCTGTCGCTAAGACACAGTTCAGGGTAAACTGTTAGCTGTTCAGCTTCCTTCTCTGTTTTGTCTGTGAAAGTAGACATAACATTAGCTGTGTTCACAGGCAGGCCATCTGGCCGATTTTATGTAAACAGTTTTCCTGGTGTCCGTCAAGAGACTTTCGGCCTATGGGATCATACTTCCATCTTTTATTTTGTTAACCAGCCTGTAGCCGTTGAGGAGGTGGGGAGACCCCACCTCCCCCATATAATGGGCACTTCCTATTTGGAAGTTAGAGTTTCGAGGAGTACGAACTGTCAACCTGCTCTCCTCTCTGAAAGCTGGAGACGTCCCGGTCAGGTGTCAACGACCCACGTCTCAGCTGGGATCATAGTAAAGCCTTACTTTGATCCATTCACTCTCCTTTCTGAAGAATTTGTTTTCTAAAGTTTTATTTTGAAAGTTCAACCAGTGCGATTGGAGTCTGTTCCTGCCGGTGAACGCGTGCTCCCGCTCGTCTGACCCAGTCATACACGCACGAAGTCATCTGGACGCTCACTGGACCACACAGTCCGTTAGTGTCCACAAACTTCTCAGTCCTCACCTCGCAAGACGTCTCGTCACCAGGTAAAGAGGCTTGTTTGTATGCTGCACGTGTGAGAAGCCCAGCTAAGATCCGTATGGGAAAGCTTGCCACCCTGGTTGTTTTCAAAATAATTAACTTTAGCTTAACTTAGCTCCAGAACTCCTTCCTCCTATTTCTTATTTTCCATAAGTATTTAATATGTTTGTTTTCATCATGGTAAACTTTAAGTAATGTGCCAACAGAAAGGTCCAACTGTCTGTTTGTTTTAATTTGAATTCTTGTCAACGTAGTTATTAAATCAGAGCTAATATCGATACAAATGTTTAATGTAATTCTTGTGATAGTTTCAATAAAAGGTCTATTTTTTGGTAGACCAATATAAGTTGAGTCTAAGCGTGAAATTACATTTCTTGTCTAATCACAGTAAAAACAACTTAGTATCGGAAAAAGGAAGAACTCGCACTTTGGTGGCAGTTTGTGCAAGATTAAAGTCTGCTAAACTGCGCATCCAATAATGGTGGCTCAGTAAGTGTTTAAATACCTTACTATACATCATTATTTATTCAATTACAATTGGTGGCCCGTACGGGGAACGTCCGTCAGGATAAGTGGGAAAATCCCCTGTCATTCTACGACAGGCTAATCTCGGTCTACTCCGGGGGCAAACCTGTTCCTGGATTAGAGGAAAAAGTGGAGTTTAAACGTCTTTTCATTATGAATCTTATGCCTTTTCAAATGAAATGTGTTCATTTCAAGGTTGATTGCAAAAAAGATTCTATGGAAGTGATAAGACAATATGCTGCGTCAGTTTTTGAGGTTGAAATACAACCTAGGATACCATCAGAGGTTTGTACAGGTCAAAAGGTCACATCCCACTCGCAGGAAGTAGAAGAGGTTTCCTCTCCTTCAGAGTGCAACAGGGAACAGGTCCCTCATGATAACAAACAACAGATCAGTTCCAGCTGGACCAGTGACTCAGATCGGTTCACAGGAGGTTCTTCTGCCCCTGCCCCTCAGGTTGAAAACCTTGAGAGGAGCAGAGAACTACAAATGGTAGGTGTTCGCTCTCTAGATGAACCAAGATGGTTCAGATCGAACCAAAAGAGTTCTCACCTAGGTCTCACAGTGGGTGAACTTCGTGAGAAGTTGATGTCTGGGAACCGTGACCCTTTGAATAATGGTCTGTCCCGACATGTGCCCCCGAGAAGCGGCCCTCCTGCCCCTGCCCCTCGAACTGCACAGTTTGAGACATGCAATGAGTCACACATGCTCCAGATTATGGAAACGGCGCCTCCGCGCGAGGACGTGACTGAGGTTGTGGTTTGTTTGTCAAATGATTTGAATGTTACAGTGGTTGACCAAGCTGAGACAACGTGTGACGTTGTCCGTGATGATAACACAAACGACGTTGTTCAACCTGACGAAGCGACGCGCAGCACTGCCTTTTGCTACAACTCAGTGCACACAGTTGACAACAACAACGTCGACACTGACATAGATGCTGACAGCAAACAAATTGCTGAAGATCCGCATCCTGAAGGTCATGAGGCAGACAGCCATCATGATGCTGACAGCTACGACGATTACGCAGACAGAGTTACGCGTACACAGAGGTGTGTGCTTAAACCTAGAAGGTTTCTGTGTAAGTTTATGAGAATGGGGCGCGCTAAGAAAGCTTACCTGCCACTCAGACTGGAAGGGGTCTTCGCGCGTGAGGCACTCCTAGATAGCGGCTCAGATGTGACTATCATGTCAGCCGAGCTGTTTGAGAGGCTACGGACCGCCGCTAACAGTGTTGGCAGAGAGATACCCCTGACAGAATGTGCTATAGAGTTGCAAGGACTCTCAGAAATGGGTACAACCCTGACAGCTATTGCCATGGTTCACATGCAGATGGGTGAGACGACAATTTGCCATCCGGTACATGTGTCTACGGTGGACTCCTGCCCATTTCTGGTCGGCCAAGATTTTATAAGTCGCTTTGAAGCGATTATAGATTATGGCAGTCAGACAATGTGGGCCACAGTGAGCAGTCCTCTGCCAATCGAGGTGCCTCCCCAAGGTCAGGACACTGACTGTCTAACAGCAGGTACCGCTGAGGTAAAAAAGGCTTCCCCAACTGAGACCACAGACCCGGTAAGTGAACCTTCATATACAGGTGAGACAGAGGAGACTCAACAATTGGACCAGGCTCTGGCCCATCACGAGGACCTCCTCTGCGAGCTGACACCTTCAGCACTCCCTGACCACTTCCTACCACAGGTGGAAGAAGGTGTGGTGATCCAAGGGTCCCACACCGATGACGCTGTACTGTCCTGTGGGACAGATAATTCGGCATACAGCCAAGCTTGCAGTGAAGTCTTGGTTCAAGGACATCTGAGCCCACAAGGTGACAGTCTACAACACTCTGACAGTCACTTGGACTTCATTGTTACTGATTTTGAGGACCCCTCCTTAAACAAAAGGGGGACAGACTCACACTTCCTACCACAGGTAGAGGACGGTGTAGAGATCCAAGGATCACACACCGAGAACGCTGTGCTGTCCTCTGGGACAGGTAATTCAGTTATCATCCAAGCTTTCAATGAAACCTTGGTTCAAGAGCATTTGAATCTAGAACTACTCAGAGATGACATAGTTCTTACAGACTCAAAGAGCACCTCTTCATTCATGAAGTGGGAAGACATACATCACAACGACAGAGACACGCCTGCGACGGCGCCGACAGTTGTGACACACCTGCATTACGCAGAAAGAGGTAAACGTACAGAGGTACGTTGGCCGAGACCTATAAGGTTCCTGTACAAGGTTCCCCATAAACTGCGCGAACAGCTTAAACTAAACAATGGCATCCTAACTCGTGCCCATGGACGGACGTCCACACCCGTGCGCGTGGTCCCTCATGACCACAGGGGGGTGATGTTAGGTCATGCCCATGTCAAGGACAAAGATTTCAATAACCCCACAAACGACAAAGATCTCGCAAACTCACAGACTTCATGGGAAAAGAAGGTCGTCCAAGCACAGGATAGTAAATAAACTAAACAGTTTAAACTATACTAGTTGCGAAAAGAAACCGTTCCAACTAGAACTTAGAAACGCTAAGCATAAAACCCACAACAAAAACTAACCTTAACAACCGTTTAAATCTGCAGGATTTAATTGACATCGGTTATAAAGCTAAGAACTGTTTTTCTTGTGTGTGACGTTGGAATCTGACGACCAGAGTGAGTTTGACGTAGTGAAACGTTGTTTTTAGTTGCTTAATTGCTACTTTTGTGTTATTGAAGTTGTTATTGTTTTCTGAACACTCCCAGCCAAAAGAGGTTTTGATTGTTGATAAGTTGAAGACTTAAATGGATTTTAACTATGCCAACATGCTGTTCATTTTGTTAAAGATCTCAATCTTTGATGAGTCATAGTAGATTAATACTACTTAAGGTACTATAATCTACACTGATCTCCCAATCATTTAGGTAGAACCGATTCGATCGTTTCTATTCTAGATCTATTCATTTTGATGAGTCTCGCCATAGACTTCAAAATTTATAGGGAATACCAAATCTTGCGTCGTTCGTCTAAAAGACAACAGACATTTAGACCAAACTAGTTTCATTTTTTTATTTTAGTTTAACCTAAACTAAATAATGAATGGAGGAATAGTTTGAATGAAGAGGCCTTCGTTACAGAAGCCCTCCACATTTCTATAGGTATAGATCCCTATTTCTGATTTTTACAGCATTGATCCACCCCTTAATTGGTAATTGTAGCTGATCTAATCCATGATAGCTTACATACCAGGTGCATATAGGTAAGGCTTAATGTAGAATCCCAATCATAAGCCCACCTAAAACCACATAATTGCATGACACATTGAACCAGGGTGGCACCGACTGGAAGCCATCCAGCCTGCAACCTTCGATGTGGGGACCTGCTGATCCAACGTTGGTCTTCAACCTTCATCCAAGGCCCGCCTCCTCTGCTTCAATCGAGGGATCCCCTCTACATGCTGATTAAAAACCATTCTTGCTGATGAAATCAATAACCCCATCGTTGTGGATTTACCGTTGTGGATTATAAGACTTTGTTTTCCAAGGGATCACAGACTCAGTTCTCCATGGGTTAACAGACTATGTTTTCCAAAGGATTAAAAGCTTGCCGCAATGGGATTACCTACGAACAGTATGGAATTTCCAAAAACATTATGGGAGTATATTTTTGAAAAATTTTTTTTTCCACTTGCTGGATTACATAAAGGTCAGAGACATTCGGTGGTATTGTTTCGTGTTGGAACTCATCCCCAAGGACAGGCGATGACTTCCAAAAAGGGGGACTGTAGTGATATAGGCCTTTGTCTTGACCTTCAAGTACACCTCTCCACATCTCTCTGAAACTCTAAGTGTTACACCTTCTTGAAGCCCTCAAGGAGACAGATGGACACTTATATATTTTTACAATTATTATGAATTAATGGACACTAATTAATCAGATTGAACTTTCTCTTTAATGTGTGTTAATTCAGAATTGATCTACAGTATATTTTTGTCATTTTTAATGATGATCTGTTACTTTCATGAGCTTTGACCTTCTGCTGGTTTTATTTCTGCAAAAGCAAGCAAGACTCTGTCGCTAAGACACAGTTCAGGGTAAACTGTTAGCTGTTCAGCTTCCTTCTCTGTTTTGTCTGTGAAAGTAGACATAACATTAGCTGTGTTCACAGGCAGGCCATCTGGCCGATTTTATGTAAACAGTTTTCCTGGTGTCCGTCAAGAGACTTTCGGCCTATGGGATCATACTTC
>JBBPBX010023887.1:8215-40154 GCA_038048925.1 Garcialebias charrua
ATTTTTATGTTATGTCTGTGTGCTATCTTGACAATATTAATTCATTTTAATACACAAAATAATTCTTAGATAATTAATTATACCCTTTTTAATTCTGCCATTTTTAACTTTCGTTTTGAACGACCGGTTTCTGATACAAGTTCTGAAGTCCACGCCCTTCAAAGATCTGTTTACGCCCTCTGCACAGCCAGTATCTGTAATGTGTTGTTGTTTTAAAATTAGCTCTTTTTTTATTACTCATTTGACTTACTGTTAGTGCTAGCTTAAGATAACTTACCGAAACCCGTCTGAGCGCGCCGCAATTTGCTGCTCCTTTTAGCATGAGACCACCCGAATCCGAAGCTAATGTTAGCTTGTTCCTCTTCCGGTGTTCGCCAGCTCCGCTCGTTGCACGCGGAGATTTTGGGAGTTATCGCTGTTCCAGTCAAGACAACACAAAGTTCACCAAGTGTCTCCCGTAAATTAATCCGTAAGGAGAAGGTCCTCGCTGCCAGTGATGGGAATAACGGAGTTACAAATAAACGGCGTTACAAACGGAGTTCTTTTTTTCATTAACGGGTAATCTAAGTAGTTACTATGTCTATCGTTACAACGCCGTTACCGTTACAAACACTAAATGGGGGTACGTTACTTTCAGTCTTCCGCGCGCAGGCTCTCGTGCTGTTTGTTTACGTTTTTTCCCCTTGGTGAGGGAGGGTGGAGGGGGAGGGAGCAGAGGGGAAGGAGGGTAGGAGCATAGACGTGGGAGCAGAGGGGAGGGAGGGGCGAAACAATAAGGATGATGCTGATTGGCTAAGGTAGAGTGTCAGGTAGAGGTCAGCCAATCGGTTTTGTTGTTCAGCTCACACGCTGCTGAAACAGAAGTCTGGCAGCAATGGCGAGTCTGGAGGGAAAGTTGGCGTTTTCAAAGTGGAAATACAGAAATTACTTTACTCTCCTTGAGGTAAAAGGCAAGAACGTGCATGTGAAGTGTACATTATGTCCCGGAGCGTCTACGTCCGTCGTAATCTGATCTGATGAAGCATCAACTGCTCAGGTAATTCAGCTTTTCAGTACTGTTTTAAAAGTACTTCATATTGTGAAAATGGTTCTTTTGTTTTTAAGAAAATTCTTGAAGAACCAGTTGTGTGAGGGTTTGATTTTATTTTACACTACAAAGCACTTATTTTAACTGTTTACTTTTATTTCTAAGAAAACACTTGAACAGTACAGGGTGTACATAGAGCTGAAAACACAATTGTTATATTATTTTGTTAACCTGTATTTTGCAATGAAGAAAAAACTTGAAGTATAGTATGTCAACCAGTCATGTTCTGTTGAGGTGCTGTAATTATTTCTACTTAAAATTTGTAGATATATCTAAACTTAAACCAACCAAACAAACAATAGTTACTTTCCCTGGTAACTAATTACTTTTATAGGTGAGTAATTCAGTTACTAACTCAGTTACTTTTTGGGCGAAGTAACTAGTAACTATAATTAATTACTTTTTTGAAGTAACATTCCCAACACTGCTCGCTGCTGCCAGGCTGCTGCCAGGCTGCTGCGAGGCTGTACAGTTGAAGCTCCGCTTCATCCGCCAGAGGAGGGGTCCCGTTGCCGCCGGTCCCTACGCCGGGGGTCCGCTCGTTTAATTTTTGCCGGCTGCGCGTTGGGAGCGATCGCAAATACACTAAAAATTGAACTAAAACATAAAAATAACAATTATACTTTATTTATAAAGCCATTTAAAAAAACACAGCTGCAACAAAGTGCTGTACACATGAAATTAAGAACATATAAACAAAAGATGAGATGAAATCATGAAAAACAACAGTCATGTGTTTAATACAGAAGTGGGTTGAGCCTAACCAGGGGTTGCTAGGTGAGGGGCTGGACTCATGTTGGGGTGGGTTGTCCTCTCTCGCTTGTGACGTAACATGCGAGAGTATTTCAAAACGAAACGTATCTTATCACAGTAAAATAAATTTACTAGAGTAAATAAACCACTGGGTGCATTTTTTTGCCACTAGGACTGTTTTTTTATGAAGTACATACCCAGGGCCGGCCCAAGCCTCCATGGGGCCCTAAGCGAAATTTGGTTTGGGGCCCTCTATTTTTGCTAATACTGTAATATGGATTAATGCAATCAACAGTCAGATGATCAGATCATTCACCCACCTAACAAACAAATATATATTAAAGTATTGTTAAAACGACCTATAAACAAACTGGTAAAATTTAACTTTCTCTGCATTCGATGACTACTTCTAAAAATTAAATATTTCATGTTTGAGTAAGTTGGCATTATAAACATAAAAACTATTTGATTTGACTGATAAAGTATTGAATGACACAACTGTTGTCACGTTTTGGTGTGGTTTAGACCCAAGGCTGCAGGCAGCACGACAACTCGGCAGGTAAAATAATGTTTAATATAAAGAACATAAAATAGCTGACAGGGCAGCAAACTTACATACTCAGGGAATCACAAGAAACTCAGGAGACAGAGGCAACAGGAGACAATTCCAGGACAACAACAAACACAGAGACACAGACTTATATACATGAACACACAGCATGACAATCACAAACACCTGGACAACCAAAGGGAGGAGATAAGACAATTAACAGAGAGACCAGGGAGTGTAGGGATGGGGACCCACCACCTGAGAGCACCATGCTTACAACTGTTATCTTGAAGTTCTGTCTTTGTGGCCCTCTAGGGTGTAGAGAGCCACAGAAACGGTTATGGTAGGCCGGATTTGGCCCACGGGCCTTGAGTTTGATACATGTGATCTAGTGGTACTAAAAGTAACAAAAGAAAAAAAAACAGCCAAATATGTCAGCAGTTTAGCTAACAGACTTTAGAATGGGTACATTTTGTCCTTGTCAAACCTGTTGACGAGAACCAAACTAAATACTCTTAAACTAAATAACTTACTCCATTAAGTTACAAATAACACTCAACTTTGCAACATATATCCCTAAATGGGGTGAAAGAAAAATGAGTTATTCTTCCTCAAACAAAATCAGCTAATGTCTCCTTTTCAGAATGGTCAGGGGAAAAAAACGTTACTAGTTATTAGCAAATTAATTAAACTAATTAATAACTTATTGACTCTCCCACTAGACCAACCAAAAACTGTCCTTAAAAAATCTTCCATCTTAGACTGAATTCAAGAGGTTACAGTAGATTTTTGGGATATTTTAGGTTGAGTATATGAGCCCAAAGAACATGACAACAGCTGTTCAACAGAAGACACTTCATTCAGGACCTGTGCTCCATCGATGATTATCTTGATGTCTTTGGGTGGATGGAAAGGATCCTCTCTCCCAGTGACAAAGATCACCATAGTTTCCAGATGCAGTTGGTCATTCTCCTGCACATCTGCAAACACAACAAAAATAAAGAAATGAGTAAAAGAGTGCAGACCACTGCCAAAGAGTCTACACAGTCTCTTTACTTTATAAAACACTGGACAATTTACCAGTTAGATTACAACGAGAAGAGTTCAGTTAAAATGAATGTGGGTGCTAGAATAAAGATGATCAAAAATGTATTTGTTTCTCCCACTCTGGCATGCTGTTACTTCAGTCTGAGCCCAAATTCAATAGACAAAAATAAAAGAAGTCTACAACAAGAAGAAGAAAGAAAAAATATCCAGTGCAATGTTGCATTCCACACCAAAAAAGCTCTGTGGATGTTGCTCATGTTAGTGCAACATGTCTTCTTACCCGGTATTCTTTCTAAAGATGCTCAACAGGTTCAGGTAGACCATCAGAGCTTTAAGGACAGCTTCTCTCTTGATGGTGATTTCAACTGTCTGAATAAAAACAATTACTTTAAATTAAAATCTAACTCACTCCTACACAACACAACTATTCAGCTATAAATCCCACTGCGTCCTCTCAGATACCTCATCGTATCACAAGATGACCCAGAACTTCCACAGCAGAAATACAGTGTAACTGATGGACACTTTGCTGAAGGTAAAAAAGAAAATGTTATTCAACATTGAGTATTTTTCATTTTACAGTAGCTAAAAACTATATGTACAGTGTAAACTATAACAGATTATTGCATTATATTCTTCTAAAATCAGAGTTGCTATATACCAATGACATGAAATGCTATCTTAATCATAAGGTTTTAATCCACACACATATACACACAGTGTTGGTGACTGAAAAATAAACACCACAGAGCTGTGCTCTTATTATTATACATCTGATCTGCTAACCTGTTTCAAGACACCTGCTCTCTGCATAAATATGTTTCAGTGTGGCCCCGTCATAAACTTTATAACTAGCTTTTCACTGAACAATTTCTGTTGCTGTTATTTATTTTTTGTCTCTGCTTTAACTTGATGTGGGTGTGCTTGTAGTGCTAGCTAGCTGCTTATGCAGTGACATTTTGTGATTAATGTTGCTACAGTTGTCTTTTGGCCAGTTACTCCATTGTCAATGATCCTAAAAAGCTATAAATTGTGCATGACTTGTTACTGAGTGGTTGACTTTTCCTAACAAACCCGATTTTATCACGGATTCCTCACTCACGCACTGAAACAAATATCTTATAAAAACTTGGCCCATATAAACTTCAGACAGGGTAATGTTGTTTCCGTTCAGATTTAACACATTTATCAGAGTTAATTACCTTTCTGCTGAAGAAGCTGCTCCTGTCTTCAACTCATTTCTCTGGTGGAGGTGCGGAAACGGTCTGGCGCAGGGGTGCGTTCATGGGCCCAACGTGGGTGGGAATTTACAAATACTTCTACATAAACACTATTTTAAAACTAATAAACCACCCAGTTACATATAAATTGTTGTTTAAAAGAAAAAAATCACAACTTTATAATGAAATTGTGTGTAATAGAATCATATAGAACTCAATCTTTACAACAACAACAAAAAACAAAAAAAACAATTCCACTTATGGGGCCCCCTGGTGGCCACGGGGCCCCAAGCAGCCGCTTACTCTGCTTATGCGTCGGGCCGGGCCTGTACATACCCATTGTTGAGTAAAAAAAACTTTAAAAAGTGAATTTTGAATATGTGGTCCCCTTTAATATTTGATCTGAAAGATCTTTTTGTTTCTGTATTAAAGATTTTCTTTTAAATGCTGCATATGAAATTACTTCTCCTCTTAGAAAAGCCTTCATGGCTTCCCAAATTGTTTTGCAGGGCATACCCGGTGTTCTGTTTTCACTCAAAAAAGTTTTTATTTTGGAGGAAGTTAATTTAACAAAGTTCTCATCCTTAAGCAATAAAGGGTCAAGTCTCCAGTGCTTCTTTACCAAGTCAGTGTCCAGTAAGGCCATCTTGATAACAAGAGGGGCATGATCAGAAATTGTAATGCTTTCATAACTGCAAGATCTAAGATTTGGAAGTAACAGGTTGTCAATAAAAAAAAAAGTCAATACGGGTGTAAGTATGGTGAACATGAGAAAAAAAAGAATAGTCCCTACCATTTGGATATAAAAAACGCCATGGGTCAGTGAGACTAAAATCCTTAAAGGGGACCACATGTAAGTATTTAAAAATTTTATGTTATGTCTGTGTGCTATCTTGACAATATTAATTCATTTTAATACACAAAATAATTCTTAGATAATTAATTATACCCTTTTTAATTCTGCCAGTTTTAACTTTCGTTTTGAACGACCGGTTTCTGATAGAAGTTCTGAAGTCCACGCCCTTCAACGATCTGTTTACGCCCTCTGCACAGCCAGTATCTGTAATGTGTTGTTGTTTTAAAATTAGCTCGTTTTTTATTACTCATTTGACTTACTGTTAGTGTTAGCTTAAGATAACTTACCGAAACCCGTCTGAGCGCGCCGCAGTTTGCTGCTCCTTTTAGCATGAGACCACCCGAATCCGAAGCTAATGTTAGCTTGTTCCTCTTCCGGTTTTCGCCAGCTCCGCTCGTTGCACGCGGAGACTTTGAGAGTTATCGCTGTTCCAGTCAAGACACACAAAGTTCACCAAGTGTCTCCCGTAAATTAATCGGTAAAGAGAAGGTCCTCGCTGTTGCGAGGCTTCTGCCAGGCTGCTGCGAGGCTGCACAGTTGAAGCTCCGCTCCATCGCGCCAGAAGAGGGGCTCGTTGACGCCGGTCCCTACGTCGGGGGTCTGCTCGTTTAATTTTTGCCGGCTGCGCGTTTGGAGCGATCGCAAATACACTAAAAATTGAACTAAAACATAAAAATAACAATTATACTTTATTTATAAAGCCATTTAAAAAACCACAGCTGCAACAAAGTGCTGTACACATGAAATTAATAACATATAAACAAAAGATGAGATGAAATCATGAAAAACAACAGTCATGTGTTTAATACAGAAGTGGGTTGAGCCTAACCAGGGGTTGCTAGGTGAGGGGCTGGACTCAGGTTTGAGGTGGTTGGCTGCGGCTTGTGACGTCAAAAAACGCAGGAAGTGGGAAACCAAGTGTATTTATCAAAGATAAATAAATCTACTTAGAGTAAATAAACCACTGGGTGCATTTTTTTGGCACAAGGACTGTTTTTTTATGAAGTAAATACCCAAAGTTGAGTAAAAAAACATTAAAAAGTGAATTTTGAATATGTGGTCCCCTTTAAGAAAGGACTTGATGCATGTTGCAGATTTATTTGGGCAGGCAGGTTTAGAGGAGGAACGGTCTAAAGATGCATCTAAAAAGAAATTGAAGTCTCCGCCCAAAATTAAAGAATGAGAATTCAGATCTGGAAGTTGGGAGAAAAGATTCTGGAAAAATTGAACATCATCAAAATTGGGTGCATAAACATTAGCAAATGTCACAAGCTTATTACCAAGTTTACCTGATACAATAATAAATCTTCCATTTTTATCTGAGAGGATTGTAGAGGCAACAAAAGGAATTTTTGATTGATTAAAATAGCAGCCCCTTTAGCCTTTGCACTGAAGTTAGAATGAAAATACTGGCCAGTCCAACATTTCCTCAGCCGCCAGTGATCCTGATCCCTCAAATGAGTTTCCTGTAGGAAAATTACCCCAGACCTGAGCTGTTTCAAACGTGAAAAAACCTTTTTGCGTTTTACTGGATGATTTAGCCCCTTCACATTCCAACTAATGAACGTAAGATTATTATTCATCTACTATCAACTGTACAAAAAAAAAAGAAGACACATTTGACAATGAGTAGGCATAGGGGAGAAAAATAAAATAAATAAATAAATTGAAGGGAGAGAAAAAAAAAGAAAAAAAAAAAAGAAGGGGGATTCTGCCATCTTAAAAACCCTCAAAACAAAAAACAGGTTGCAAAAAACAACAACCACTAAAACACCATTACTCCAACTTGTCATCCAATAATATAACTCCTTACTAAAGCTTTTATCCTGCACAAAAATAACATTAAACCCCTGTATAACTTAGAGCAGATACAAACAGCCAATATGTAACACAAAATAAACCAAGCAATAACCCACTGCCAACAGCAGCAGTCATCAAACAGCAGCCAAGTCGAGGACAGTCAATTATAAGTAAACATGCTGATTTACCGTGAACATCCCGTCTCACGATGATGAGCGCTGGTCCTCCTCTAAGGACTGGACAAAGTCAGCAGCCTCAGAGACTGAAGGTAACCACCGTCTCTCACCGCTCAGGAGTGTGACGCGCAGCTTTGCTGGGAAGAGAAGTGATGGTCGGAGTCCCTTCTTGTAAAGTTGAGCCATGACATCCCGATATTCAGCCCGTTTCTGCAACACGTCAGCGCTGTAATCCTCATACAAACGAAGTTTGTGACCACGGTACTCCACAGTCCCACGTTTCCGCGCCTCTCTCATCACTAAGTCTTTAGTTTGAAAGCGGTGAAAGCGGATGATGACAGGGCGCGGACGGCCACCTGGTCCCGGTTTGGGCATAGGAATGCGGTGCGCTCTATCCAACTCAGGTGGGGAAGTCAGAACCTGGTCTCCAAATACTTCCAGAAGAAGCTGAGAAAAAAAGGCAGCAGGTTGTGGACCTTCAATGGACTCTGGTAGACCCACAATTCTAAGATTTTGACGTCGGCTTCTCCCTTCGAGGTCTGAAAGTTTCAGCCTCAGCTGTTTGTTTTCCTCACGTAGTTCTGAGGTTGTAGCTTCGAGCAGCTCCAGGCGTTGGCTGACGTCATTAGCGTTAGATTCGAGGTCTCCGATGCGTTCTCCGTGCCCTGAGACAGTCGATTGTATAATGTCTAATTTACTGTCTAGGGTGGTGAATGAAGATTTAAAGTCTGCTGCAAGGCTTTCCCGGAACTTCTCCAGTAAATCCGATACCTGCGTCGCAGTTAAAGGTCCACTTGCCCCGTCAGCTGCGCCAACGCCCACACAAGAAGAACTCTCTGCTGTCTGCTCCCTTCTGCTGCTCTTTGCAGATTTCGACATGGTTCACTTGGTGTCTTTTTAAGTTTTATTCAGTATAAGCATTAAAAACAGGTTTAAACTGTACAGCGGGGTATTAACAATTTAGAGAGCCAAATGTTTGCAGGAGCCTGCGTGCAACTGCTTCCTACTCCATCGCCACGTCCCCCGCATCCGGATTTTAAAAAGTATTTCGCCATTTGCCCTCTTCAAAATGGTGGCCGCGACGGCCACAGAACATAAGGACTTTCCATGAAAACACGGTAAAAACAATTATTTCTTTGCTGAGAAAAAATATATTTCTTAGCTGACTTTATAGCACAAGGTTTTTCTGAGCTTAACCGGTTCAAATGGTCAAATCTGCTGGATTAAAAAAGTATTTCGCCATTTGCCCTGTTCAAAATGGCGGTTAGCGTGTTAGCATTAGCGTCCGCTAGCATTGGTAATACATAAGTGCTTTTGAAATTTTGGACCTAAATAAATCAATAAGTGCTTTAGAAATAGCGTAACTAATTTTTGGATTAGCGCTGCCTAGCACTGAGAAAAGGCCATATCAGGGATGAAGATGGGGAATTTAATACATTGGTGTCATATACAAAACAGTCCAGCGCCAGGCAGTTTATTGTGCGACACCGCGTTTGCGTGCGCAGTTGTAAAAATTGAGCTTTGCGCTTACATGCCCTGCGGGGGTACGCTTGTACCTTTGTGTGCGTACATGCGTGCATACCTCTGTATATGGACGTACGCGGGAGTATACTGGTGGCTTTAGACTGATTGGTAACTGTAAATTGTCTCTAGGTGAGAGTGAGAGTGTGAATGGCTGTTTGTCTCGTTTGTCTCTGTGTCCCTGTGATGGACTTGAAACCTATCCAGGGTGTACCCTGCCTCTCACACAGTGACTGCTGGATATGGGAACCAGTGACCCCTGTGACCTGAAGCAGAAGAAGCGGATAAAGATAAATGATGACAAGATGGATGGATGGATGGATGGACAGAGATGGAAATAAGAAAACAATATCCCTGTCAAAGTGGACAAGATCTGATTCCATGTTTCCATTGAAAGAAAGACCTCAAAAGGTCAACCATGTCTCCAACCAAAGTAAATTGTTACAATTATGTTCCTGAAGGATTCTGCAAATTCCTTTCCACTGCATAGGTTAACAGGAAATTAAAGTGTTTTTTTTTTATATCATGGGCTGTGAATAAGAAACTTCCACATTGTGCAATGTAATCATTTTCCCAGCAGCTAGTCTGCCACTGTGTCTTGTTATGCACACACCATATTGCATAGAAATAACCTGGTTCTCATTAGTACACGGGGAAATGCCACGCTCAAGCTTTCCTGATGTATTCGTGCCGTCTTTTGTTGAAAGCCTGAGGCGAGAACGGCACCACAACTTCACGTGTTTTAAATGCATGAAAATGTGGAAAACAAGTATTTTGAATGAGATTGCTTTCAGTGACACTTGCACACATGTGCACTTTAATACTTTGTACAAGCAACAACACAATGATTTGTGGTACACTAAACACTAAATGGAATGTGAACTCACTTCCTCTAAACTTATATGCTGACTCAACAGCAAATACACCTCTGTTTCTCTGAAACCTGCGAGAGACTGATGAGATTGGCCCAGTTTTTGTTGCAGTGCACCTCAGACAGTGAAATGAAGTACTACTAGGTTCCGTCAAATGTATCTACCTTCTGCTCCTTCCTTTGTTTTCCATTACAACTTAATTTCAGTGGAATATTACTGGCAGAATTACTGTATTGATGTTTTACATCAAACTACAAGTCTCTGCTGGGCTTTAACACAGTTTGCATTATTATTTCATTTATTTGCCTTCATTTTTTTCATCTCAATAAATGCATTATTTGACCTTTATGTGATTCTAGCTAAATTTGCTGAAGATGTAGTACAGCCCAATCATTTGGTCCTTAAAATCCGACCTCGCAAACATTTTGAATCCAAGTTAACCTCAAAGTACCGTATTCACCGGAGGAAAATACGCTCCGGTGTTTAATACGCTTTGTCCAATTATTAACAATAAACAAGAAAAAAACGTAAACAATACGCTTCGGTGTTTAATACGCGTCATCACCACGCAATGCGTCAGCGCCTCATTTGCCCTAATCAAGATGGCGGCGACAGAAGCAAGCGAGTACGAAGATCTTCACAAGGAAACACGGTAAAACAATTATTTCTTTGCGAGAAAAAATATATTTCTTAGCTGACTTCATAGCAGACGTGCTTCTGAGCTTAACGAAATGTTCAAATCAGCTGGATTTAAAAAAAAAAGTTCGCCGAATTTTAGGCAGGCGGTTCGGACCGGACGCTTTGTTTCTTTAAATTTAGCTAAATAAACGCTTAAAAAATATATTTCTTAGCTGACTTTATAGAAGACGTGCTCCTGAGCTTAACGAAATGTTCAAATCAGCTGGATTTTTAAAAAAAAGTTCGCCGAATTTTAGGCAGGCGGCTCGGACCGGACGCTTTGTTTCTTTAAATTTAGCTAAATAAACGCTTAAAAAATATATTTCTTACCTCACTATAGCAGACGGGCTCCTGAGCTGAACCAAATGTGAAATCAGCTGGATTTAAAAATCTGCGGTGTGGTTTATGAGTGGTATCTTGCAAACAAAAACAGCTACCGGTACATCCACAGCAGGGAGCGGGCAGCGACAGAGTCAGTCCGACCAAAGGAGGCTTTTTTCGGACACAATGAGCTGGAAACTTCTGGAAGTGGCCCCTCTTCCTCTTCGCTCTCTGAGTCCTCTGCTGGCTGCTGCCTACAGCGCCCGTATAGCGGCCGAAACTGGTACTGCACCATTTTTGCCAAAAAGGAAAAACAAAGAATCAGAGCGAAAAATGGGTCTAAAAATATGGGAAAAAATCCATAAATAATACTTCGGTGTTTAATACGCTGGACATTCAAATGAGCAAAAATACAGCGTATAATACACCAGAGAATACGGTAGTCTGCTCCTCAGATAATTAATATTATTAGCTTACTTGTTATGTATATACTGTAAATGTTTCTGTGCAGTGCCCTGCGATGACGTGACGTTGTCCTATATAAATAAACTGAATTGAATTGAATATGGCAGTCACCATCTTTGATTTTGCTGTAGTAACCCAGTTTTCGAAAGGAACCTTTCTTACACTTAAATGTAGCCACAGACCACAAGGGAAGTCTGTACATCACATAATTTTGAGCTTTCATGCTCACAACGTGCACAAACACTCTGCCTGCTCTGCCCCCCCTCCCATTTGAACTGCCTTAACTCTAAAACTTTCTCACACATTACCACACAACACAAAGATTTTAACACTGGACTCTGTGTCATCAAACGGGTTATTCACTAAACTCTCGGTCATGTGCTCATACAGTTTGCACTACTTCTCATACTTGCACTAATGTTTGTATTACATCACTGCCTATAATCATAATACTGTTTACATTCTCTGTTTACATTTATTAATACTGTTTACTTTTATTACTACTGCTTACATGTAATTACTACTGTTTACATTTTCACTACTCTAATATCTACACCACTGCTGATACATATACAGTGTGCTCTGAACGGTCTTATTTAGGGATGCCCAATGTGCCTTACTGCATATGCCACTTTTTGCCTCTATAACGACATCAACTACTACCTCATACATATACTGTGCACATTAACTCATACGCTGCTTTGCCACTTTGCAAATGTCAATACTAGAAACCTTTAGTTTATTTTAGTTATACTTTTTATACTCTTTTTTTATACTAGTATGCAAAAAACTCAGGACAGTATTATGTTCATTAAATGTTTAATGTTTTAGCTTTAGAGTTGGTGTAAATTTTATGTTCATTGAATGTTTAATGTTTTAGTTTTAGAGTTGGTGTAAATTTTCATACTCTTATACCACTATGCAAAAACTCAGGACAGTGTTAGTTTTACTATTTTATGCTTATGTCTATTATTATATGTTCAGTGTTTCAATGTTTAGATGTTTACTGTTGCACCGAGGGACTGAGAGAAACGCAATTTCGGTCCTGTGTATGTCCTGTACAGTACATATTGCAGATCTGACAATAAAGTTGACTTTGACTTTTGACTTTGACTTTGATATGCATGGATTGGTAGACAGACAGACAGATTTTTGGATGGACTGATGGTATTTCCACTACCCCTCTTTGTTGTGCAGTAGGTGAGAACTACAGTATAGGAGGAAACTAAGCAAATAAGTAACACAAATGATGTTGCATCCAAAAATATTGAGAAAACTTACATAAAAGGCAATCATATGACCAAAAAACACAAAGTGCTGTACTATCACCTGGGGACAGGATTCTTGTCAGGAACATGTCAGAGAGGGGGAGGCCGGGGAAGTTACGTTTGTATTGAGAGGATCAGGTTCATGTGACGATCTCTCAAAAGTAAGATAATAATCCTGTAGGTAAAAGCTGAGCGTGGTACAGGGCGAGGTTGTATTCTCCATCCTAACAAGTTAATGCCCTGTAATTTGTTACCACTTCCCCAATGACACAGACTAAACCAAGTACTGTATCTCTAAACAGAAACAAAACCCAAAAGACAACAACCTGAGGAACATGTCTGGCTGTACAGAAAGTTCAAATGAGGAAGAGTAACAGTACTGGACTAAAAGGAGTAAGGTATCACCACCACTGTCAGCCTCAAGAGGAGCCTGTGGTACCCATGACTTCTACCAGACTTGACTAGAATGATCAGTCAGAACATACTCATGAGCTTATAGCTGACACTGAGGAGTTCCAAAAATATACAGCAAATGGACAACACAACACTGAAGTGGCTACTCCAGAACTAAAAGAGACTGTTTCTTCTCCAGCCCAGTGGTGTGCAATCAGAGGGGTCAGATCCCATGCTGTGTCATAAATGACTGGTGGGAGTAAACTGGGACTCTATGGAAAATGGATTTTAAAGAGACAAGAGAAAGGCATGGGTCCCTGAAGAGCCCTGGAGTTGAGCCTTTTGTCATCCAGTGTCCAGCAGAAAGAGAGACACGAAGAAACAATAAAGCCGATAAATGAAAAAGAGGTGGATAATTTTCATTTATCATGTGATTTATTGTTTATTATTTATTGTGACAGGCCTACGGGACATTGTGGTATCAAAAAACTGCTTGAAATGCATCTAAACACAAATTTACAATATCAAAACATGTGCACTAATGTATTGCTTTATTACTTAAAAATATTAACTAAACTGTAATTGTATTTCAAACAGTTTTAATGGATTGAATTTTAAATTCAAGAGGGGATGAACATAGATTAGACTATGTACATTTTATTTTTGTATTCCAAACCACTGTTCTGCCATTGCAACCCTGAATGAAGGCCAATACTGCAAAAATATTCAGAAGTAACTTTGCAGAGTGATGGCAAACCCAAATTTTACCAATCCCTACAAAATAATTTTAGAAATGCCTTGAATGAGCTCATGACCTGAGGCTAACACTGCCCCCAGACTGGCATTTTATCCGACCTTTAAAATAAGTGTCGCTGGCAGAACATCGCCTGTGGTGGTTTTGTTCTGTGACTTGATTATCCTGCCTTTTCACTATGGTCACATTTGACTTGCCTGCATATGGAGAGCAAACTGACAAAACTTACCAGTACTAAGAGTGTCAGCACAAAACATATTTAAGCTCAATCATTACTTCCCACGGTGCTGACAGATACATTTATGTTCTACAAGACAGGTCAGGCTGTCACTGAGAGATTTCCCTGGTTTGGAATTAGCCCACTTACCATCACACTTTGGTAAGCTCAACAGAACATGACAACAGGAGTATCCCACAGAGTCTTTCCATGAGAGTGAGAACAGTGTTTCATTAATGGTACTGCATTTTGACATTTTATGAGGTTCTGAGATTACTACAACTCTTACTCTAACTGTGATATCACCTTTTTTATCTGATGAAGGTCCCAGTGAAACAACCACTTTATATAAAACCCTGAGTATCAAATGAACGTACGACTCAACATTTACCCATAGATGTAAGAAATATCTTAATGCATGCTCAATAATCCAGGAAGACAAATCTACAAAAGTTAAGTCTGGTCCTTTTGACATACTAAAGCAAAACAAAAAAATTGTAGAAACGTTTCGTCTTTCATCTGAAAGACTTTTTCAGTTTGAGGTGCTATATTCAGCTCAGTCATAAATAGCACCTTCTCATAGTGGATCAACCAGTTTGCTGCTGACAGCCAAAACTAGCTGTTCACGTGATTTTTTTCCCCCTCTTGTCCTGTTCGGCATTGTGACTCTCAGAATTATTGTCTGAGTGTTGAGGTGATACCCAACAGATTTACTTTCACAAGCAGAACATTATGGCTGGCCTTAATGCTCCACTTGATATATAAATAAAACTTTATTAACATTTGCTTTGGATTTGTTTAAGATGTAATGGACACGGGGATGAAAAGACAACGAAGAAAACAAAGGTAGAAAAGTGAGAGAAGGGGTAAAAGAGAAAGAAGGCGACAGGAGTAGAGGAGAGAGAGAGGTATAAAGAGAACACAAATAAACATCATTGAAGTCTGCCTCTAGACCTGCAGAAAGAAAAAAAGGCAAAACCGAGAAACCACAACAACAAAACAACATATACAGTATATTGATACTTATAACATCATTAGAAAGTATTTTATACAGTACATGGTAATACAAGATGCATTTAGTGACCACCACTACCCAACTGAGTGTGTATCTGATAAACACCTGGATCTAAATACCTGTGTGAGCAGCGTGTCACTATAAGATTTCTCCATAAGAATGTTCAATAGTGGATGTGGGGACCCACAGACCCGCCCCCACAGGACATGATGGTAACACAGGGAGGACCGGAGCCACAGACACACAGCGGCCCCCAAGCCTGGAGCCCCAGGAGTCCCCAAACAAGGACAACTGCCCCCCCCCCAGAGAGAGGCACCGGGCAATCCCTAGCAACCTCAATGCAGAAATCCCAGGAGGTTGCAGCGACACCGGCAATCTGCACCCCCAGAGTAGATCCGGCCATGGACACCAAGCCCTGAGTACCAAGGTCATACCACCCCCCAACAGAGGCCTGACAGAGCCAAGGCACCCAGGCCCAGGCAGGCAGCCACCAGGGCGGGCTAGCACACACCCGATCACCCAACCCAGATGCCGAAAGCCACCAATGCACTGGCGGCAAGGGGGACCCACCAACGGAGGGTGTGCAACAGGGGGAAGTAGACCACACATAAAATGAGGGGCCCAAATTGGTCCGAGAGAGGGGACCACCAAAAAACCATCCTGAGATATAAACAGGCTCACACAGACGTCGGGCTAACCATGCGCCCCATCTACCCGACAGTGACCGCAAGCATTGGCTGTTTAGTTTCCCCGATGTAAGATTGATCACTGCCCTCCTGACACTGAACAGCATACACAATACTACTGTACTCTGTTTGTGCTGGAGGACCGGACCTTTGAGATGAACCAGTCTTTGTTGTAATGTATTTTGGGGTTTAAAAGCCACTGGGACGTTATGTTTAGAAAATGAACATCTCAATGTCTATTGAAACTCCTGCAACATACAGAATGACCACTGGTCTGAGTTTGGGTTCCTCCTTTTCACCTGATGGCTGGCTGGAAACCTGTTTGGGTTTCTTCTCTGCTTTCAGGAAGGCCCAGTTAGGATATCCACATTTCTCATACTTTAGAAATATTACACATTTAACTAAAATTGATCCAGTTGTAGTGATGGGGCAGCATGGTGACTCAGTTTGTAGAGCTGCCACCTCTAAGGGAGAAGGTTGCCAGATCAAGTTTATTCCCACAGACTAAAAACTGGTCTAGAATTGAACAGGAAATTAAAGTAAACCTAAATGTTTTTTGTAAGATATATTCAAGTGGCACAGTTGGTAGAGCTGTTGCCTCACAGCGAGAAGGTTGCTGGATCAAATCCTGACCTGGGACCTTTCTGGGTGGAGCTCGGATGTTCTCTCCGTGCTGTGTGAGTTTTCGCTGGGTACTCCAGTTTCCTGGACGCCTCCCTGGTGAGGTGTTCCGGGCATGTCCCACCGGGAGGAGACCCAGAGGAAGACCCAGGACACGCTGGAGGGACTATGTTTCTCGGCTGGCCTGGGAACGCCTTGGGATTCCACCAGAGGAGCTGCTCCAAGTGGCTGGGGAGAGGGAAGTCTGGGCCTCCCTACTTAGGCTGCTACCCCCACGACCCGACCCCGGATAAGCGGACGAAAATGGATGGATGGATGGAACTCCAGTTTCCTCTCACAGACCAAAAACACGCATGTTAGGCTCATTAATAACTCTAAATTGTCCCTAGGTGAGAGTGAGAGAGGGAATGGTTGTTTGTCTTGTTTGTCTCTATATGTCCCTGTGATGGACTTGAGACCTGTCCAGGGTGTCCCTGTGATGGACTTGAGACCTGTCCAGGGTGTCCCTGTGATGGACTTGTGCATGAATTTTGATGTTTTGAACCGCTTTGGCCATGGCTGCCTCAAACTTGTCGGCGGGGGAGAGGGTCGACTCCAGAAACTATCTTGCCACCATCAAACTGGTTGACCATTATGTGAATGTGCTTCTTATAACATTGAGTTTGTTGTGGTTTCTCAGGCTGATGAAGTCTTTTGCATGAAAGACAAAATGTTTCAACAAAAAATAATCTGTCCAGAGGACCTGACTTAACTTTGTTGGACTTGTAATTTAACTCACCTTTTATTTACTGTGTCACTGAGTCTATTTGATTTTCAGAACTCCAAACTTTGGGTTTACAAATATGTATGTGTGCGTGTCTGACTGTTATAAAAATACAGTATATTATAAACTATAAGACTGATTTCACTGAAACAATCCAGAATGTTTACATTGGATGAATTCTGAGAAGAACTCATTTTAAGATGACTGCCACAGCCATTTGTCTTTAAACAAACAAACACACTCACACACGCGCGCGCACACGCACACACACACAATCTTGCTTTTGACATTATATGCTTCTTTGGTTTGAACCCATGTGCAAGCTGGTAACAAGAAACTGCAAGAGAATGTAAGTAAAAATAAAATTTATTTTCAAAATACAGTAACCAAAATGCTGACACGGCAGCCAAAATCACTCTATGGACAAAACAGGGTGAAAGAGACATAGATCATGAACACTGTGGAAGGGCTAGTTAATGCCCAGATACAGGGGGATTGAAAACACACATATTAAAGCTGCAGTATGTAACATTTTTTATAAACATATTTCTTCACTCTGTCACTATCTCCTGACAGACTGATGTTAGCCAAGTAATCTCTGAAAAAAAAAAATATATATATATATATATTGTCCCCTTGCTTCTCCAGGTGGTAAATAAGCATTTCTAAAAAGAAAAAGTGACCCGCCGTTTTCCAGCCAGTAAAAACAGAGTTTGTAACCAGCCAATAAAAACAGAGCTTGAATTTGAATCAGCCAATAAAAACAGAGCTTGAATTTGAATTTGAACAGACCACAAGGGGGCAGAGCCATATATGGCTCTGAGGGGGAGGGATCAGAATGCTTTGCCTGTTGAAATTTTTTCTAAGTGCTGCAGTTCTACAGAAACTGCAGACTGAACCTTTAAATGAAAACACTAATGAGACAAGTGGGAAGCACCTGCAGTAATTAGGATTCTGTTCAGGTATGCATAGGAACAAAAACATGAAAAAAATAGAGAAACACTGGGAGGAGCAGAAAGGCACAGGACACACTGAAAACTTCCCATACCCCCCTCCCCACCACCACTATGGGATGGCACCTGACACCCCCAAAACAGGACCCCCAACAACTTGGGTGGGAATGGGGAGGAACCAGGACAGAGGGCACAAAATGGCGACATCAAAGACTAAGGAAAAAAAATGGCAGGCAGGAACCTGGGAAAAATAAAGAAATTACCAGTCCCAAAGAGTTAATGTGGGTGGTCAGGGTGCCGTCCAGTGTGGGACAGGTGTTTAGGTGAGCAACCTGGAGGCCATCCATCCTTGTGAATGAGTTCTGAGTGGCCATGAGGCAGTCCATCCCTGAGGAGGAGCTTTGCAGCAGGTTAAGAAACCAGGGGCTCTGTAGCAGGCAAAGAGGGCAGGGACTCTGCAACAGGTGAAAAGGCCAGGGGCTCTGTAACAGGTGAAAAGGCCAGGGGCTCTGTAACAGGTGAAAAGGCCAGGGGCTCTGCAGCAGGCAAAGAGGCCAGGGGCTCTGCAGATAGCGTAGACACCTCAGGGTCTAAAGCTGATATAGAGACCTCAAGGGCTGCAGCTGGCATAGAGACCTTGGGGATTGTAGCTGTCATAGAGACTGCAGGGACTGCAGCTGGAGTGGATGACTCAGGGGCTGCAGATGGAGAGGAGGCCGGTGAATCAGCAGCTGGTGTGGAAACCAGGGAGAAGTTGTCATCCCCAACACCCATGGAGAGGCTCGGAGGTAGTAGGTCATCGTCTCAACACCCACGGAGAGGCTCGGACGAAACAGGTTACTGAGACACAGGAGTGTGACGTTGCCATCTCTGATGCCCATGATGCCCATGGACACATTGGAGTGTACATAGTCATGTCCGAACCCTGTGAATATGCAGGAAGGTGGGTTTGGATGCTTTTTTGGCTGAATAGGGCTCAGGTGCTTTGTCAGCTGAAGAGGGCTTGGCTGCTTCATTGGCTAAAGATGGCTTGGCTGCTTTGTTGGCTGAAAAGGTGTGGCTGCATCAGGGACTGTGGAAGGTGTGGCTACTTCAGGTACTGCAGGGGGTGTCACTGTCTCAAGAGACGTAAGGACATCTAGAGACATGAGGATCTCTGGAGATGTGAGACTCGCAGGAGACTGAAGACCTGCAGGAGGTTTGGCTGGGCTCCTCATGAAAGAGAGCTTGGGTGCCCCCCTTCCTGCAAAATTTTCCACCGCTCCTACTGGTCCATCTGGGGATACTCTGTTGGAGAGAGGAGCTGGAGTTCGGCGGACCTGGACTGGTTCCGTCGCTAGGCCCTCTTGTTGTGCTGACAAGAAGGGGTTTTAGGGGGATCTGCAGGAGGAATATCTCCTACAGATGAGTCATGAGGAGGACCATGCTGACTGGAGACAGAGGTGGTGGGTGGCCGTGGAAGAGAGAGTAGCATGTAATTGTCAGCAGCACTCTGCTGAACCCTAATCTACTTACATCACTGCTCCTCGTACCATGTTTCTGTCCATCCTGCCTTCATGCTCATTGTTCTTCTGCCCATGTCACCTGCCATAGTTTCTGCCCCTCATGCCATTGTTTGTTTCCCTACTTTGTGATGGCCATCACCCATATCCAGCTCAAGTCTACCACTTCAAAGCCACACCTCCCTTGTTTCACACAACAATCAGCCCTGATTCCACTCACTTGTTCAGCTCATCTTGTTCACCTGCTCTGCAGCCTTTATAAGTTCCATTCACCCTCTCCACCAGTGCCAAGTTATTATACCTCCCATGCAGTGATGGCATAGTTACTGAAGGGATTTCTCATTAGGTGTTCGAATGACCAGTCTCTCTTAGAAAAATGATGAAGATTTATTGACAGAAACACAGGTTTACAGGTTAACAGAGTTACAGCATGAATAAGCAATTCTTTGTGCACAGAGAATTGTGAGCATTTTGACAGACCTTTCCTCGGCGAGGTTCTTCAAAGAATGCTGAAGATATCTGAGATGTTTTGGAGTATGAAGCTGCAGTTTGAGCTTCTCTGGTCTCTGATTGGCTCAGAGCATTGATAAGGCGTCCTGGAGCCTCTCGTGTTTGTCATTTCTATGACCTTGTAGATTTATAGCTGTGGTGAGAAGTCTCTCGAAACTGTGTTCTTTGTTCTGCTTATCTGCTCAGTAAGAGAGTTTTAGAAATGTACCATTAGATGTGTCCTGTGTGCGATATTAATGTAAATTAATGTCCAGATCCTAGTATGTGTGTGTGGTTCATAAGTACTACTTATTTAGTAGTATGATTCATGTGTTTGTGTGTCTGTGTGCTCTGATCTCCTCAGAAGGCCAAGAGAAGCACAAAGGGCATCTGCCCGCTTAGCATGTTATCTGCATCTGAACATCCTGTTTGTTAGATCTAAAAGTATGTCTTATAATGTTGTCTAATTGCATAAACATATGTAAAACAGTTGTGAATACCTTGATTATAAAGCACTTGTGTATTAATCATATACAGTAGTGTATTCGATTCAAATGAGATTAACATATAGAACTTCTAAACGTGTGTATTTCCCTTCACTCCCTCTCATGACCTATTTTAAATAATAGGTCAAAACAACCTGCACGCCACCAGCCGGATACCCCGGAGAGGACCCCCACCTCAACACCACAAGAAAAATACATCACACCAAATAAAATCACCCAAAAACAAAAAATCAACCAAATCTAATGCAACCTCCATCTGACTCCAAAGTTAATCAATAACCCCAACACCAAAACAATAATCACAATCCACAAACCACTCCATCAAGACATAAGAGGGTAAATGTAATCAGCCCTTTAACCCCATCCTTGGAGAGCTCTGCCTGACCCCTCATCAACTCCACAGGTATCTGGACTCGGCCAAATACATGTGAACCCTCTCATCCGGCAGAGAACTGCGTATGTGACTCCAAAATCAACCCTCTAGATCAACATCCAAACACACCATCCACATCCCAAACTGACCCCATTATTAATCAACAAATCTATCTAAGAATAAAACCCATGCTAGTATCTATACCAGCCTAATCTACGAAATCATAAAAGGATAAATGTAATCATCACTTCAACGCCATCATCCCACCTGGAGTCCTCCGCCTAACTTCTCATCCCCTCTACAGGTATCCGGACTCAGCCAAATACCTGAGAGCTCCTCCAGCCGGCAGCGAACTGCGTCTGGTCCCTATCCGACCCCACAATCAACCAACCCGAACAACCTCGAACTGACTCCATCATCGCTCCTCACAACAAAAATAAAACATGAAACACACCGGAAAACAACAGGACATCATAGAATTAATGTGATTAGGCCAAAAGCAACACCTCTCCATCCCATCACCAAACATCCCCCGCCACTACAGGTATCTGTTCTCTGCCAAATACAGGTGAGTTTGTGCGGCAGGCGATGGCCTGCACCCCGCCTGCACCAGGGGAAACGCCGTCCCATAATCCTCCACCTCCCTGGAAGCAATCATCTTCGAGATCTTTGCCCGTGCACAAGGTGTAACACACCCCATAAATAGGCAGAACAGAACCAGAATCGCTAGTGGGAAGGCCAAGAGCTTGACCAACACCTGAGGCCATGACCCTCTCGTGAACCAAGACAGTGCATGCCACAGCCCTGTATGCGCCACCTCCGTCTGATGCTCCTGAAGCTCTCTCAGATGGCGCAGGGCCGCTGTCACCCTGACCTGCGGATCTGCAACAGACGCATCAGGTATGAAGGTACAGCAGGTGTTATTATCAATCATCTCACACACTCCATTAACAGATGCCTTAAACAAATCCAACAGCAATCTATGATGTAAAGACACAACATACATGGACCACCGCTCTGCAGAGGTGGTCCCTAACGCCTGTACCGACTCATAAATGAACATCCCAAATTGGTAATCTAAAGCTTCCATGTGCAACAGGTGGTCCCCGACCTTCGATCCCGGGAAGAAGCTACGCCTCCATTCCACTGGGACCTCTGAACCCCAAGAAGACTCGAGCTGACTGACGTCAGAAGTCTTTGACCGTCCCACATAGTGAGAACCGTTACTCAAAGACACCAGGTACGACCCCTCTGTAACCGCAACTGGTGCACAGCACCCAGTCCAGTTCGCTGGCAAGGTCAGGAATACCTGATGTCCACACAGCCAGGCCAAGGCCTCAACCGGATACGTACCATTGCTGCTAGGCACACTCCTGAACTCCCTTCCCGGATGGTACACCGCTCGGCACCTCTCCTCAGGGAGTGACCCCACTACCACCTGATATGAGTCCTGATGATGGACGCGGTGCACACAGACAGGAAACTGTCCACTGGATGGCCATTCTACAAATTGAGCTAACACCATCGGGTGTGATAATGTACTCAATTTGCACCACTTAGGCTGACATTGCAGGTGCTCCATGTAAAATCCTCTGGAGCTCATCTGCAGAACACAAAATGACAACATCCGGTCAAGAGGTTTAATCGTCAATGGCAGCTGTGATTCCTCAACAGGAAGTGGGGTACAGATGTAAGACTCAGACCTGTGGCGGCTTCTGGCCAAGAACTGCGCATACCTGTACCAAGAGTTCCTCTGAAAGACTTCAGAAAAATTCATCGATAGATGACCCTCATCCTGTACCTGCGTCCATGCCCCCTGCATGAGGACATCTCTCTTGCCCCTCTGATGAGGTACGGGATGACAGCTCGGATGACCTGGTATCACACAGAAATACTCCAACAACAGAATGATGGAAACGATAATCAATGACCCCACACCTGCAGCCACCACTAGCCTCCTCTGCCCCTCAGCCATGCTTGATCTAGTTCAAAACCCTCTACAGTGTCAAACTTTGAACCCTGAAATGTGATGAAACACAACAGAAACACAAATTACCCCCTTCTCAGTTAAATCTGCAGAACCTGAAAAGGTAAATACACATGAAAAGCAGTGTTGAAACCCAACCACCAAACGCATGCACAGTTTACAAAATCTTCTTTTTTCCGCTTTCTTTTTATTTACATAGGAAATCACTGGAACCGCACCTGTAAAAAATACATCCTCAAAATGAATAAATCACTCACCCATTGAATTTTGAACCAGAAATAAGAAAGTGGTCAAAAACCCCTAATATTTTATGATTTAAACGCTGAAATTGAAAAATTTAACTCCAAACCCTTGAAAGTTAGACCTGGAAATTATGTGTTGTTCTGTTGATTTCTAATTTTAGATATAAGTAAGTCTAATTGATAAAAGTTAAAAGTTAAAGTGTAGCAGCAAATTGTTGACAACTAAACCAACTCTAAGATAAGAAATAGTCACTAATTTAATATTAAAGGTGAAATCTAATCTCTAATCCTAAGTGTGTGACCTTTAAAATGTGTGATTTAAAATTTAAAGTTTGAAATATTGATGATTCAATAATGCAAAATAGAAACACCTGTAAAGTTTAAAACACTGTGTCAGTCTTTCTGAATCGATTTAACCCTCTGCTTTCTGTTCCCGTTAGATCTAGTTGAAAGCTGCAATCTTCAGAGGTCACGAGGGCGTTGAATCGCCACCACCCTATTCCTTGGGCTGCAGATTGCTCTAGGTGATAACCCAGTTGGTACTTCGTTCAAATTTTCCCCATTCCACTGGTCAAGCAAAAACTGCCCCGACCCAAGAGAATGGCAGGCCCCCCTTCCTCTTCAGCTCCTCTTGCTGTGCTCTGCCTTTTTAAGCTGCAATCATGCAACTGACCCTTCCCTCTCAAGGCAGCAAGGCAGACAGGCCTGGGGAACTGTTTCCCTATCGTTCTGGCCTATTCTCAAAAGCAAGCGCAAGGATGCTCCTCAGGAAGACAGGTGTTTTCAGGAAACTTCACCACTCGAACCAGAACACCTCACGAACAGATGACTTCCACGGCAGAGGAAGTGAAACGATGAAAAGATGAGATCCATACCTTCCTCGAACCCGATCTTAAGGATGAAGATGCAGGACAGCCCACCGCTCGTGTAGACCACCCCCTCCAGGTGCAAAGCCAACCCTCTCAGCTGTGCAGCCCCGACAGAGCTGCCTCATTCGATGTGATGACCTTTGAGACCCCTTTTCCGGACCCCTCTCTGGCTGCGGCCCTCCCTCTCTGGCGAGGAGCTAGTGATGTGCGCCTCGACAGGTCAGCTGTGCGCACCCCCCTTTGGCTCAGGCCACTCTCTTCTAGAGGCCCTGAGAAGCACCCCAGGTGTCAGTGGACCCTCCGGCCTCGTTCAGGCTTAGCACTCTCAGGTGTAACAGATTCAAAGATCTGTAGATGGAAGCTGGACAAACAACTATTAGTCTTCCAAAATACATTATATGCGACATTACAACAACCCTTATCCCCGATCCACAGATGACCTCAGCCCTAACGGCCATTTTGTAAAGTCCCCAAATCAATTAATTTTAGTCTGTGCACAGATTACAGCCAATTTTCCAAAAGTGTACTAGCATGTTTGAGGCCTAAAGTATTTCTAACATTCACTAGATCTGCATTACTAAAATGTGTACCCTTATCTGATCTGATTTTTACAGGAAACCCATGGCATGGAATGTAACAATTTATTTTAAAAAATTTAGGACCGGTTTGTTGTCTTCTCTTCTAATTTTTAATTTTTATTTTTCTGCCCCTTGTCAGCCGGTGAGCGCGGCACACCAACCATAAATTTCTGAACCCTTTTACCGGTTCGAGCATGTCTGTACAACCAATTATTATCTCATGACCCGGTGTCATCACGGTCGAAAATTGCTTGTTCGCGCGACCTCCTCGTCTGTTGAGCCTCACGCAATGAACGCACGGCACAATGTTCTGATCAGAGAATTTTAAATGTGTGTGTGTCACCAGCTGAAATCCCCTTCAGCTGGTGTGCTCCACACGCGCGAGTTGCTGCTCCTCAAAATCTTCTTCTCTTCCATCTTCTGGATGGTCCAGCCACACTGTTTTGTCTTCAGGAGCCGCCCCTGTTTTTTCTTCAGGAGCCGCCCCTTGTTGACAGCAAGCTACAGAGGCCTCATCCCATCACATGCCCTCCCTTCTTCTGGTGTGACCATCACCATCTGACTCCAATTGATGTATCCCGATGCTCTTTTTGCTTCCAAATCAGCTTAACAGTTACATTCTTGATGTTTATTTATTGTCTGTGTGTTGGTTTTGTCAAAGCTGTGGTACCATATCGCACGTCTGCTTCCTTTGTCTCCCTTTGCTGTCCAAAAACCCTCTCTTGTCCACTGAACGAGCTTAGTTTGTGCTGCACCCAAAGTTCACACAGAGCTCTGCCTCCGCCCTGATTAACGATCCAATTTATGCGGCTTAGCTATACCCCTGAATTTCAATTCAGCCGTTGTACACACCAGACTCCCAGAAAGCCATTACATCGAGGAGAACTGCCATTATTTATCTAACCTTTAAAACTCAATATGAATAGTTGTGGTGACCCCAATTTTAGCTGGGAAAATATTCACAAACTCATTTTGCTGTAGGCCTCGGGATGAGAGCCTTGTTATTTTGTTTAAGAGCCCTCTGGAACCGGGAGGAGCAGGCAAACAGAGCTCCCAAATCAGTATTAATCTAATACTTATGGGACCTGCGGTGGCCTGTTCTATGTGTCATCATTAAATAATGCACTTTACGTTTGGACCCTGAGACTGAGGCCCCAGTGTGACCCCACCGATTCAAATGGTAGGCCGACGCCTTCACGGGTTGCTGGAATGAGTGACTCCTGACAGCTGTTCCACATGCTCATGCTCTGGTCGTGTGAGCTTGTCCATTGTCCAGCTTAGGTCAGCTTCAGTGAACCGCCACTTATTTCTGATGGCTTTCTCTGCAGGGTGCCCCAAGTCCTGACTTCACTTGATTTCACGTTGTGTTTGCCGACGTTGCTTGGACAGTTCTTTTGTTCAGGTCTCTGCCTTGAAAATATGGCTGAGGAAGTTCATGGACATTCTGATGTTTGAATGACAGTTCTTTGGTTTTTCTCCCTTTAACTGTCCTTGTCTTGTGTCCATTCATGAGTGAGAGGTCTTGCTCTCACTTGCTGGCAGCTGTCGCTCTCAGAGTCAAAATGAACCATGTAGACGTCAACTTTATGCATTCAAATCCAATCGAGCCACCACTGTTACCCCAATCTCCTGACACCAAACGCAAAAGTATCATGCATTTTGGTTGAATTCTAGCTCATGGCAAATTACAATTATGTGTTCTGTAAGAAAAGAGGTCTGTCTGTCTGATGCTCCCCCTCCACGCACTGTGTGCTGTCAGGCTGTAGACTGAAAAAGAAATACGAGTAATTGTCTAATAATAACGCCAATAATATTACTAGATGAAAACTCAAAAGTGAAATCTTCTCGGCATTTGTCTCCCAGAGCACATCTCGTTGGATCTGGTCGGCACAACGTTTTTTTTCTTTCCCTAATTTAAAGTCAAAAGCAAAAAATTTACAAAACAGTTCTTACCAGAAATTGAAAATGAATTTAACCTTGACCCAAGACTGTCTAATCCAATCTGACTGTCCAATCTACATGTCATTGTTGATTTCTTTTTAACTTTATTTACTCAACCGAGGTATGTCTGCTTGTTTTGTATATAATGTATATAGCATATCCTGTTGGTTTTGAAATGTCAACATCTGTTTACTGTGATTGTAGTTTTCTTTATTTTCCTTTGATAAGTGCAAATGCCTATTGCCAATGTGACGTGTGCTGCTGACCACTTGACCAGGTCACCCTTGTAAAAGAGATCTCGATCTCAACGGGCTCTACCTGGTTAAATAAAGGTGATTGATTAATTGATTGATTGTTGATTTTTCTCTAGAACTCTCGTGTTCATCTAATTGATGCTCTGAAACTTCTCAAAGTAAGCTTTTTGCTCTGTGGCTGATTTCTAGATAATTTTCACCTCACCTGCCTAATCGTCTCTCTGGTACTTCCTCAACCTCTGAGTGGCCTTCCTGCACCTCTCTTCCAATATGAACCTTTTCATATCATTCCACATTTTTCTGGCTTTCTCACTCCTTCAGTTTCTGCAATTTACTTCAACATCCTGTAGGTGGCGCTGTTTGACTACTCTTCTTCCTGCCACCTGCTGCTCTGAATTTTCTTTTAAATTGAACAGTTCTCTGTGTGCCCTAATTTCTGTTCAGTGTCCGCAATTAAGAACAATTCTTCTAGAAGGTCAATCTGTTTTAGCTGTCCATCATAATTATTAATTAACTGTTGATAGTCTGCGACTGTTTTACAATGAGCTATCTCCGTTCCAATTTCATAGAGCTTTTGTTTGTCTTGTTTAAATCTGGTTAGGACTAAATTAGCTAAATTTCCTGTTGATCCGTCTGCTTTCTCATCAATTTTTGATGCAGGTTCGCTCCACTTGTTACCCCTCTCTGTTTTTATTGTTGGCAAAAGTCTGATATTTGCTCGGATCCTAAGCAATAGTTCACAAATGTTTCCTTGTTCCTGCATTTTTTATTCTTATTTTTTATTTTGCATGTGTGCCATAAATTGTCTCTCAAACCATTCACCCAAAATCTTTATTCCACATGCATCCACAGATGCGCTGTGCATGAGAAACACAGGGCCAAGCCTGTGGAAAATCAGACTTGCCCTACTGTTATACAACAGCGCCACCTGCCATTCATGCAAAATATAGCAGCACCATTCACCACTGGAAAAAGAAAACTTCACATCACACTCTCTGAGTCGACACAAACCATTAATGACAATTAAAAACACTGAAATATAGTGCATCACACTCTGAGTCGACACAAACCATTAATGACAATTAAATCACTGAAAGTGCATATATATAAAGATCCCCCCTTTGTCATTAATGAAAAGCGAGAAACCAAAAGAAACAAGAAAAGAAGCATGCAAAAACGGCCGACACTCAAAATCAAATCAGCAACGCCCCAATCAATGGACAAGCGGGCTCTCCCCGCCTCCAGTGCGATTCCACCACAGCGAGTAGCAAGGTCGCCGCAGGGCACAGCTGGCAGACGGCCCCACCACGTGACCGCAATGTATTCCCGCGATACACCGCCGCACGGAGGTCCACTTCCCACAGTGGCTTCTGGTCTGACCCGCGACAGACCAGGCAACGGGTCGCTCGGCAACCAAAAACAGGCGGCACGAGGTGATCACGCACACAGTGACGTCCCAGGAAGTCGGGAGCTCCCCTAACGTGGTACGTGCAACAGAACATCCCCGCGAGTCCAGCCACTCTGATTGAAACGAGCGCACCCGGAAACGTCCGATGAACACGTAGCGACGCGCGCACGCCTCCCCCCTCTGGCCTCGGGCGGACGGTAACCCCGCCCGTGACCAGCGGCAGCGAAACACATGACACAGACGACGTTCGACGTTTGATCCTCCAAAAAAAAAAGTACACAAGCCCAATTCCTGCAACCTCTCTTGGGTTGCTTTCCTCTTTTTTCCACTACAGACCTATTCGGTCACCGCCCCCAGTGCGATTCCACTGCGCCAATCCGCAAGTTTAGCGCAAGGCACTCTGGGAGCTGTAGTTTTCACCTCACGCGTGAACTTCCGGCGACCCCCCCACGACGCCAGGCATCGGTCACGTTCGACCTTCAAAACAAGCGGCAGCCATTCCAAACTACTCATGAGCGGACATGAAACAAGTTGAACGACCTCTTCCAGCTACTCAAAGGATCGAACGCTCCGGAAACGCTTTTCTAAACAAGACAGTGAAACAAGTCTTCGTGACTCCCACCAGTCACGCGGACGAACGGATCCGCCCACGTGAAACAAGCGGCCACAGCCTGCCCTTCACGGCCTGAATAGAAAATGTTTATTCCCCAAAAGTAAGTAATTAGAACCTCAACGTTCGAGCACCTCGTGATTAAATGAAACCCGAACCACACACACACAACGACACACACGAAGGAAAAACCACGAGCACGCGCCCCCCCTCTCACGAGCAGAGGTGTCAAGTAACGAAGTATAAATACTTCGTTACTTTACTTAAGTACAAATTTTAGTTATCTATACTTTAGTAAAGTAATTATTTTTCAGCCTACTTTATACTTCTACTTCTTACATTTTCAAGCAATTACTGGTACTTTCTACTCCTTACTTTTTAAAAATAGCCTCGTTACTTTTCTTTCATTTTTTTTTTTTTTGTAGAATATAGATATTCACGCAGGACTTTCCAAAAATTGAACACAATATCCGCTTCAGCAGCCGTCGTCACTCACCAGTGTTGCCAGATTGGGCGGTTCACCGCGATTTTCCTTCTGACTTTTGCGGGTAAAGAGTGCTTTGGGTGGGTGGGACTCTATCTGGCAACACCGGTCACACCGGTGTTTACGTGTGTCTTTACATCCGGGGCAGCGTCGGCAGCGCTGGGACCCTCCATCAATGTAGAGGCGTCTGCGGGACTGTAATCAGTAGTTGGGGCGTCTTCTATAGCAACTTCATCCGGCGAAGCCATGCTGTCCGTGACGCTGACTGGCTAGGGGCTCTGCTAGCGCTAGCATTAGCGTCTCGCGAGACAACGTTACCTCTCAACGAGATATCGCGGGAGTTTAATATCGCGAGATCTCGTACAACGTTACATGCCTAATATTGAGGTAAGCTGAAAGATTTTTTTTTTTTTATCAGTTGATTACTGACTTCTAGTGACCTAGTAACATACTAATGTTGTATAATAAATATAAACGTGAAAGACAACAAAACCAGGAGAACCCTTGACCAATTTGTTCTGCACCGGGCAACACCAGAGGCAGATATGGTATGTAAAAAAAAAAACTGCCATCAGTTATGTCCAGAAGTGGTTTGACTTCTCAGAGGAAAACTGGCTCTTTCACCTTCAGCCCCTCTCTCTGGCATCTGGAAAAATATCCTTTGAAGAAGTGGAGAAGATCACTGAAAGTCTTCACCTGGTTGGCAGGTAAAAATTCAATAATTTCCAGTGTAGTGGTGAACCATGTTTAATTATTGATAGTTATCAGAGTCAGAGTCAGAGAGTCTTTATTGTCATTTGCACCGCATGTGGTACATGAGATGAAAACGAGATTATGTACACGAGGTCCCAGTTACATCCAACAACAAATGAAAGAGAAAAACAGTAATAACATCGAGAACTAACTAAGAAAAACATCAACTAGTAATACACTAAGCCTAATATAGTGGGAATAAACAGCAGCACGAACATGAGTTTGTATGAGCAGATGGTCACAGATGAACACAGATGAACACAGCAACAAGAAAACAGATCAGCATCAGCATGATGTGATATTTTGCAGTGTTTATTTTTTATTTTATTTTTATTTATTCATGAGTCTAACAGCCTCAGGGTAGAAGCTGTTCCTCAGTCTAGTGGTTCTACACTTGATGCTCCTCAACCTCCGTCCTGAGGGGAGTGGGGCAAAGAGTGAGTGTGCTGGATGAGTGAGGTCTTTCATGATGCAGGTGGCTCTTTTCCTGCATCTGGAGGTGTAAATGTCTGTGATGGTGGGGAGACTGACTCCAACAGACTTCTGTGCAGCCTTCACCACTCTCTGCAGAGCTTTCCTCTCTTCAACTGTGCAGCCTCCATGCCACACGTTGATGCTGGAGCACAGGATGCTCTCCACTGCACACCTGTAGAAGGAGGTGAGGACTGGGCTGCTCAGACCAGCTCGTCTCAGCCGTCTGAGGAAGTAGAGTCTCTGATGACCTTTCTTGATCAGGCTGGTGGTGTTGTTGCTCCAGCTGAGGTTATCATTCATGTGTACACCCAAGTATTTGTAGCTGGAGACCACTTCCACTGCAGACCCACCTATTTTCAGTGGGGCATGGGTGTGTTTGTTCCTTCTGAAGTCCACAATCATCTCCTTTGTCTTCTTCACATTCATGTGAAGATTGTTCTCTTTGCACCAGCTCTCCAGGTGTTCCACCTCCTGTCTGTAGCTGGACTCATCATTGTTTGTAATGCATCCCACCACCGCTGTATCATGTATTATAAACAAAAGTGTACAATTGACACGTACAAATAAATACATAATTGTGAATTTACTTTACACTATGCAAACATACAACCTTGTCCATCTTTAAAAAAACACAGTTCATATAGGTAAATTAATAAATACATTTCAAAATGTAGTTTAAATACAATGCTAAATTATAAATATAAACAATACACGTTTTTCCATTTATTTATCACTACATAACCTAGGCTATGTATCACTAATGAACTTTAACACCTTTTGGCAGGCTGAACATGTCTATGGATGAGCTGTATGAGGAATGTGTGACTGCAAACAGCCTGATAGACCACCTCACCACCTCACCTCAGGAGAAAGAAAGGTGGCAGTCCCAGGGAACAGCAGAGAAGTGGATGCAAGTTCTTCAGGCAGCTGACCTCTCCAACATCCAGCTGTTGTATCCTTTGTCCTCAGCATCCCATCTTCCACTGGGTTTGTGGAAAGGATTTTCTCTTTCATGAAAAGTAAGTGGACTGATGTGCGAAACAAATGTTCTACTGAACTAATTAGAAGTGAGCTCATTGTCAGTCTAAATTATGAAATGTCTTGCTCAGAGTTTTACTCTTTGGCACTGAAAAACAGAGCATTCCTTGCTGCAGCACGATCTCAGCAGAAAAACAAATGGAAAAAATAGGTTGACTCCATAATGTCCACTGTTTAGTTTACAAGTTTTTTATTTTTACTACAAGTGGAAAGCCATGGCCTTTGAGGCACAATGTGTTTATGTTTACAAATTTACTACAAACTTTATTTGCACGTTGCACTAAATGCACTATTACAGAATGTTCGTATTGATTTTTTGTTATTTAATACTGTTTTAAGTTATTAAGCAGGACAGAGGTCTGTTTAAGAAAGATACATAATTCTGTTTTAAGTTATTAAGCAGGACAGAGGTCTG
>JBBPBX010023888.1:0-18008 GCA_038048925.1 Garcialebias charrua
GACCTATACAGTATATGGCTTGTTATCACTTTCGGCGAAACAAATTTTTAAATCCAGCTCATTTCACAATTACGTTCATTTATTAAGGAAAAGTTCAGCTCAGACACATATTTGCTATAATTTTTATCAAACAAATAATTGTTTTTAAGTGTTAATCTTCTTAAAAGCCTTGCTGTGTGCTCCTGTGGCAGACATTTGCAGCAGAGCTAAACGTAGGTGCGACCTATACACCAGTGCAACCTATCTAGGGATTTTTCCAATCTATTGGTGATAATTGGACAATGTGACCTATACACTGGTGCGATCTATACACCAGAAAATACGTTTGTATCTGAATGTTGCGCTGCAGCTGCAGCCTTTCTTGTAGCTACAGCTGAATTATTTCAGTTTTTATTGTCTCTCGCCATCAAAGGTGAAAGGGTGATTAAGGTTTGTGTGTGTGTGTGTGTGCATGGGCTTGTTTGTACCGTTAGCAAAATAATTCATGAATCATTGAATGGATTTTAATGAGACCTTTAGAGAGTAATCGTTGCCACGGCTAAGATTACTAAAATAAGTTTTATTTAAATTTGTTCTGTTTCCTAGTATTTATGCTTATCAATATTTAATACTTTCTCGGTCTTTCTTGCATCTTGGTCCTTGTGGGGACGTTCACGTGGAGCCTTTTCTCCGTCCCAAATTAAATCCCGGAGCTGTTTGTGTTTACGTGTTCCCACCCAAACAAAGAGGAGAAAGGCCTTCTACTGTTTTTGAACTCAGCCGTGACATTGTATTATCAGCTCGGAGCTGTCTAAAGTTGTTTTGCTTAATTTACGGTTGTTAAGATTGGCGAAACATAATCCAGATCCCCCGGGGCTCCCAGAAAGGAAATGATGGACAACGCTGGAGGCCCATCGGAAAACAACGGAAAGTAGTGCTTAGTCTGTCAATGTGGAACAAAGATTCAGAGTTATTGAGAATTTCCTTTTTATAAACAGTTAATCTGATGATGCTCAACCTGCCTTGACTTTGTTGACTTTGTCGTATAAATACATTTAGCTCTCCATGTACGGGCTGCAGCATCTCCTCTACCAAAGTTAGAGGTGCTTCTTGTTTGTCACTTTGGATTAATTCATATAATCAAAGACTTTACTCTAAAGTAAATATACATTACTGTACTAAAGACTTAAACCATATTTATTGTTGTTGTATTTTCCTAGAAGGTCTGAAAAACTTTAAATCTTAATAATTTTTTAAAAAACTTTAGCTACTTTTTCCACTCATTTCATTTTGTAATGACCAGAAGATTTATCACCCTTTCAGCTGATCGTCCACTGTAAGCTTTCAGCTAGTACGGTAGTTTTTTGAATGATCATATTTGTGTACAGATACTATTTTATGCATCAAACTGGACTCTCTTCAATATATTTACATATTTAGGCAAATAAAACTGAAACTAAATATGCATTTATCTCAGGCTTTTTACAACAAAGCCTTAATATTTAATTTACTGTACATTTGATTTTAGATTCAGATTCAGATTCTGTTTATTATCGCCATTGTCAATGAACAGGATTCACAGACTAGGAATTTGCTTCGGCATAACGGTGCATAAAATATAGAAACATAAAACATAAAAAGCATAAACCATAAAACATCAATACAATCAATACAATATTCAGTGAACAAAACCTACTAAGAAACAGTGCAATTAGAGTGGTGCAATCAAAATACAAAATACAGCGACCAAGGCAAGTTATGAGGTAACATGGTTATGAGTGTTCAAAAGTCGGACAGCAGAGGGGAAGAAACTGTTTTTATGGCGGGAGGTTCTGGTCCCAATTGATCGAAGCCTCCTGCCTGCCTTATGTGTCATGCTCTGGGTTAGCCATAGATTTAGGAGCCCGTTTTTATGCCTGAATGATTTATTCATCAGAGTTAAGTGGCCTGACAAGATGGAACTGTTCCTCTGAAATTTGCAGGTACTGGACCAATAATATGTGACAAGCAAACAAAAAGTACATTCAGAAAGTTTTGATCGAGATCACTTTAAAAGCTTCTAAAGAAGTTGGGCCTAATAGAAACAAAATAACAATTAAAGCTGCAAGCAGCATTGAGGCCCTCGCAGCTTAGCGCCGCTCCGGCCTTATTGCGGCGACTGCGGGAGCTCCAGCTTGTCCGCTCGGTCGCCACCTCAAATGCTTTCGTGCCCATCCCGCACCCGTTTGCCAGGAACAGTTATCGAATACAGTTTCAGATCGAATACAGTTTCAGTCTTGTATGTTACACAAGACGAAGCTGGAAGAGTGACCCAATTATCGTGAGTTTCTTGTGTGACTGGGCAGAGCTTAAGTGGTGTCATGAATCAACTATACCAATTTTTCTCCAAGTGCTCATTGATCAAGTACAAAAAATTTGATACAGATGGGATTATGTATCACTGAGATAGGGGGCGCACTGGAGTACAATTTTCAACAACAATATCAATGTGTCCGAAAGTGCTCACTGATGAAGCACCATAAATCTGGTTCAGATCGGATAATGTATTACTGAGATATAACTATAGAAATAATGTAGGGGGCGCACTGGAGTCAGAATTTACATAACAATGTCTATGTGTTTAGAACTGCTCCCTGATGACGCACAATAAATCTGGTACACATCGGATGATGTGTCACTGAGATCTAACAGCTTGAAGAATCTAGGGGGTGCACTTGAGTCAAATGTTAACCCACCATATCAATGTGTCCACAAGTGCTCACTGATTATGTACAATAACTCTCACTCTTAAACTGCAGGCTTACCTGCGGTTAGGGATGGGGCCGTTCCGATCCAGTATCGGTATCCGATACCAGCATAATTTAAGTATCGGATATCAGTTCCAACCTGCCGATATTTCCAATCCAGCTTCAAAGAGCACTTGTGTTCCATCACATTCTGTGACTACCGTCTTAACATTGTGTGAGTTAAACCCAATGAAGACACTCTTGAGACTTACAACAGGAAACTCACTAACTTTAACAGCACACAAGAGGCAAGTCTATACCACACACATGTCCTTCTCACTCATGGTGCAGCTGGAAAAACTAAAAAAAATGCTAAGCATGATGGGAAAGACAACACAGCCCACTCCCCTTAACCACTAAGAGAGTGGATTTTGTTGTCTTTCCCATAATGCTTAGCGTTTTTTTAGTTTTCCAGCTTTAGGTGCAGCTGGAAAACTAAAAAAAAAACGCTAAGCAAGATGGGAAAGACAACACAGCCCACTCCCCTTAACCACTAAGAGAGTGGATTTTGTTGTCTTTCCCATAATGCTTAGCGGTTTTTTAGTTTTCCAGCTTTAGGTGCAGCTGGAAAACTAAAAAAAACGCTAAGCAAGATGGGAAAGACAACACAGCCCACTCCCCTTAACCACTAAGAGAGTGGATTTTGTTGTCTTTCCCATAATGCTTAGCGTTTTTTTAGTTTTCCAGCTTTAGGTGCAGCTGGAAAACTAAAAAAACGCTAAGCATTATGGGAAAGACAACAAAATCCACTCCCCTTAACTACTAAGGGAGTGGATTTTGTTGTCTTTCCCATAATGCTTAGCATTTTTTTTTCCAGCTGCACCATGAGTGAGAAGGACAAGTTTGTGGTATAGACTTGCTTCTTGTGTGCTGTTAAAGTTAGTGAGTTTCCTGTTCTCACATAATTAATGTAAAATTATTACTTTTTTATATATGAACGTTGTTGTTCTGTGCCCTGAGATGACTTCTGTTGTGACTTGGTGCTATATAAATAAACTGAATTGAATTGGAAAAAAAAAATGCTTGTATTGTAAACTGGTTATAAATTATTAACTTAAATTACATTTAAAATAGAACCTCTATAATATTTGAAAAAGGAAAGATACATTTTTAAGTGCTTTGCATCTAAATAATTATAGCAGTTGTGTGGGGATGGCTGACGAAGAACCAAGAGTTAACACACAAACGAGCATGCGACTGCGACGCTAAGCGGCGTTCATGTGGGGAGAGACGATTTACAGAGTGAATGCAGCTGGGGAGGATTACAAATGAACAGCAGGTGTGCGTGACAACAGAGAAGCCGAGGAAACACAAGGGCTGGAAACACGGAAAACAAACCTAAGCTATAACCTCATTTGTTTGTTGCCGCCTCTCAGCATGAACCATCAAGACCCCGGCTGTAATCCGGTAACCTTTTAACAACCGTGGTCCTCCGAGGCAGAATCCGAAGCGCTTTGTTGTTAAGTGTTTTTGTGGAAACTGGTGTTTGTATGCAGAGATCCATATAATGGCCGTGCACTTGGGAGTAAGAAATGTTCGAGGGGTTGCCTTTTACTGTTTGATCCTACTGTTGATGCAATAACAGCCATTATCCCCATTACCTGGGTCAATATGGCAGCAGTGAGCAGGGATGGAGAGGGCGCGTGTTCCTGCCGGGGGAAGCTCTTTGTGTTGTTGTCATCGAGGCCATTCTGTGTGCGTTCACCAAGTAGCAGCCGACAATTGTCTGTTGTAGCTCCAGGAAAAAAACAAAAAAAACAATCAGTCAGCCTGCAGGCACGCCTCGCCGCAAGAGATCTTAACATCTACACTTTTTGTTGCTATGGCGAGCAGTGTATGGTGTTTACAGTGTGAAGGGAGGGGAGGAAGTTTACTGTTCGCTTATCGCTGTGATAAAATGCTTTTGTGTTAGCCTCAAACGAAAATTCAGTTTGTCTTGTTATGGCTCTTTATCTGCTGTTGACATTGAGGAAGTTTTGATCTGTGCTTTTCTTGCAGTTTTTTACCGCACTGTACAGTACTTTAACTGCCTGAGCATAATGCGTCTGTTAGCAAAATAAATCATAAATGAATGGATGGAAATAAATGAACTACGGTACCAGGAATAAATTTTTGAATGCACTTCTACAACCGTTTAACTTTTTTAAGTTAACCCAATTTAAGATGGCTGCTACAGCTTTAATCAACCTTAGCTAACACGTAATTGGCTACAATTCAGTCAGTTTTACAGACACCGAGCTGAAATTTTACGAGGTTATAGCTAAGGTTCATCCCCATTGCACTTTAAATGCCAATAAATAGCATAAGAGCTTTGTTTAAAATTTAGACAGTTCCTGTTAAACTCAAACCTTTTAGTCTGTTAGCAGAATATCTCCTGAACCACTGAGTAGATCTTAAAGAAACTCTCTGAAAGTAATCAGTAGGTAAACATCTACAACTGGTAAACGTTTGGAGTCAACGTCAAGATGGCTGGCACAGCTAATCAACCTATACAAACATACATTTACCGTATTTCTCAGACTATAAGGCGCACTTAAAATCCTTTAATTGTTTTCAAAAACTGACAGTGAGCCTTATAATTAGGTTCTGCTTACTGACCTCGAAACAATTTTATGTGGTTAATGTGAATGAGCTGAATAAAGTTTGACTTATCTGACTGTTTTGTTTCGCTTAATACACCTTATAGTCCGAAAAAATACACTATGTATAACTCAATCAATATTGCAGAAGTGGAGTTAAAATTCTGGATGGTAGTAGCTGAGATCCATCCCAGTTATCGTACATACTCCGTGTGCTAATAGATCGCTCAAGATCTTTAAAACGTTAACATATTTTTGCTTCTTTAAATGTTATTAATAATTTAAGAAGCCCACCATCGGTGACGCACAACAGAAGGACTTTTCAGTTTATTTGCCTCGTCTGCTCACGTGCACGGAGGATTCTTGTCCGAGACAGATCTGTGCTCTCTGATCTCTTGCTCAATATTCAGCTGAAGGGCAAATCCATTTCTGTCGGTCAGATTAGGGTTCAGCTCAGCTCAGTAGTGCATGTGAGGAGCCAGCTCCTCTGGCTGGAACTGCTTGATGCCACTCTAATGGCCTTTTGACATCTGGACAGCTGCAGAAACCCCGTGCAGTCGTGACAACACGCCCACAAAGATAAACACACGGAGAACACGCGCTTCTACCTGTACTGTATTTAACAACCTGTTGTCAGCGGGTGTTTTGTTAAAACGGGGTCATTGTGTGACAAACTGTGAATTCTGCAGCTTGAACCCTTTGTCACCATGATTATTAATATGATTTAGTATTTTTTTTTAAACAGACTCGGGCTCAGCTGAATCCCCCTGCAACAAACTGCCTCCAAATAAAACTGTGACACGGTCGGTCGCTATAAACTTTTATTGGTTAATACATTTTTTTAAAATTAAGGAGGATCTTTCTTTGTTTAAAGTCACCCATTTGTTATGAACTCTTTGTACTTCAATTGTTTGAATTTTACCAGTAATTAGTTCTGGTTATTGAGCGCACATGTCACTTATAAAAAAAAACCAACTCTGTTAGACAATTAATAGTTTTACCACGCGTGTCGTAAATACAGGGAGACTGGGTTCATGTCGCCTGCGGGGGTTGTATTTCACTTTTTATGCGTTTGTTTTATTTGCACTTTCAGTCACGTGGTTCAAATTGAGTAAAGTGGGGTTCTATAGAAACATAATAAGCAGTCAGTATCTACTTGTTGTGGACAGCCTTTTGAAAGGCTTCAGTTTGTGGAAATAGTTCATTTCTGATCAAAGTGAGGGGCAAACAGCTCGACTGAGGGAGGCTGTCAACAAAGTGGATGTGTCTTAAAAACAACTTTGATTTTAAAAGTTTCACATCAGATTACAAAAACACAATTTATAAACTTTTATTCTGTTTTCAGTTTCGCATTTCCCAGTATTAAGACAGGAGATATGTTTACATTACCAGTAATGGTCCATGTGAAACTTATAATAATAATAAAAAAAAACAATATTAAGTTCAAAGTCCTTTTAAAAAAGAACAATCTGATGCAAACGTAACGTGGTGCAAAAAATAAAACATGGTTCAAGAAAATGCAGGTTTATTTATCCATTTACCACCATCTGATTACTGTGGCTGTGTATACGTTAACCCATTCCATTTAGCAGAGTGATTCCACATTAACTCATTACTTGTAACAAAACTGCGGCCCTGCACAGTCACTCAGTGTAAACGACCGTCTAATGTGAAATTAACAACATAAAAATGTATAAAATAGTGCATGTATAAGGTGCTATGCAACTTTTAAGAGTAAAGTTGTTTTAAAAAACAACAGTAATCTTCTTGACTTTGGCCCTGCATGGACTTTCAAACTGAGGTTGTTCTGAGAGCAGGTAAGATGGTGACTGTTCATAATATCTCCACAGAACCCCACTTTAAAAAATATTTGGCAAATTAGACATTTGTTTGGAGAAAGATCAGGATATGGTTCAAAATGAGTCTTTGAAAATGAATTATATGTCATTAAAGAACTTGTTTCTTGTTGCTTTGTTTTGTTCCTTCAAAGAACTGACATGTTGTCCTGTGGTGAGGAGGTGAATCGTTGCATGGCCAGCTTATTGTGAGTGTCAAAATGTAGTCTTTTAAGATATAAACTTAATGAAGTCCATCATATTTTCAGTAATTTGTGCATGAAGGTATCCAGATTGTGTATTCATGGTATCTGCAACGTGTGGTAATACAGATATTATTCTTTCGACTGCTCCTTTCTGCAAGGGTGGCCACATGGAGCAAACTTGCAGGAAACATTTAGCAACTGTTTTACACCGGATGCCCTTCCTGACTCATCTTGGTCTCAGACCTGCAGCCTCAGGATCAGGAGACCGCGGCACAGACCACTGAGCTGCCGTCGCCCTCAGTGTATCTTGTAAAGCTCTGTAAAGTGGCAGCTGTGGCTCAGCACGAAGAGCAATCAGAGCGTTATGATCGGTGGTTTGGACACCGCCTCCCCACCTCACATGTGGTGCCATTAAGACACAGACACCACATTTCTGTTTATCTGTGAGTAAACCGAACATGTGAAATGCACTAAAAGGTTTTAAAGGGGACCACATATTGGTTTTTTAAATTTTTATGGTATGTCTGTGTGCTATCCAGACCCCGTTCATTCAATTTAATACAAAAAATAATTCTTAGATAATAAATTATACCCTTTTTAATTCTGCCATTTCTAACTTCCGTTCTAAACGACCTGTTTATGATAATGAGCTCTGAAGTCCACGCCCGTCAAAACTCTGGCCACTCTGTCTCCGCCCTCTGTAACTGCCAGTATCTCAAATCTGTTGTTGTTTTAAAATTAGCCTTTTTTTATTACTCGTTTGACTTACTGTTAGTGCTAGCTTAAAAAATAACTTACCGAAAGCTGTTTGTGTGCGCCGCCATTAGCTGCTCTTTTTTATCATGCTCTCCCGAATCCGAGCTCTTCCTCCTCCTTCGGTAACAAACAGCCCGCGTAGCTCCTGCTAGTTGCATGCAGCGCTTTGGTCCACGGCTGGCTGCACATCCAATCCAGACAAACGCAAAGAGTGTTTCCAGTTAATTTGTCCATATGAGGCAACCTAACCTCTGACCGGACCGGACCCACACTGTCCTCAAAAGCCAGCAGCTAACTGCAGCCCGATCTCTCCGGAAAAAAAAAAAAAAAAAAGATGCCGTGACCGGGAAGCGAACCCGTGTCCTTCTGATTACGAGTCCAGTTCACTACCTCTAGACCAAACGGGCAGTTATGCAAAAAGCAGTCTTTCATCGTATAAGAAACAATCACAACCACCTACATTTAGAACGCTGAAGTTTTGATTAGATTTTGATGAAGTGAAAGGTATTCTTAAAATAAATAAGTTGCTAATCTGAAAATATATCGATCAGTGGTGCTTGATGGTACAAACTGTTGTCCCGCGAGTAAGTGTGTGTGTGTGTGCACAGTTTTCTGCCGGCTACGCGTTGGGAGCGATATTACACTAAAAATTGAACTAAAACGTAAAAATAACAATTATAAAGTATTATTATGTCGATGTATATATCTAGTTTCACCCCGATTTCTCCGAAACAAAAGGCTTTAAATAAAAAGGGGAAAAAAAAACGATGCCGTTGATAGGACGCGAACTCTAGTCTCCTGCGTGCCGCTCAAGTGTCTTAACCGCTCGACCAAACTGACAGTTGTGCAAGAGCAGTCCTCCATCATATAAGAAACAAGTCCAAACCGCGAGAGTGTGTTTGCACAGTTTTAACGAGACAGAGTTCATTCAAACAAGGTAATAAAACATTCTGGTTTTACTCAAGATGTGCTGCTGGCTGGAGCAGGGCTGAGCCCATAGCCCCCCCGGGGGCTAAATAAATGAATAAATAAATAAATGACCGCCAGGTCAGTTCCTAAACTGCTCGGCAACCGTGACGTCTTTTATAGTGAAGTGGGTTGAGCCGCACCAGTGGTTGCTAGGTGAGGGGCTGGACTCAGGTTTGGTGTGGGTTGTGGCTGCGGTTTGTGACGTCACAAACCGCAGGAAGTGCAATCGGCCCGTTTCTATCTAAGATAAATAAATCTACTTATAGTAAATAAACCACTGGGTGCATTTTTTTGGCCTTAGGACTGTTTCTTTATGAAGTAAATACCCAAATTTGAGTAAAAAAACATTAAAAAGTGAATTTTGCATGTGTGGTCCCCTTTAAATACGATACGTTACTGCTGTAATCTTAGTTCTAGAGAATCAGAAACTGGGCCAAACAGAACACCATTAAGTCTTAATGTCAATATGCTTGAAAAACCAAAGAATTCTCTAAAGTGGATTCTTGCTTAAATAATTTTTGTGACTTTTGACCTTTTTAGTGCAGCGTGACGAGAGACCAGAGTGGTGGCACTAAGAAACCACAGCTGTGATGCTCAAATATCTTTTTCCCAAACTTTGAGTCTTTTTTTTTAATGGTAAACTGAAGAACCTAGTCTGTGTCCAGACCATGCCTTGACGTCATTTTATAATGGATTTAATGAAGCTGGAGATCAAATTACGATTGTTAAATTGTTAAACTTGTTAAAAGTTTAGCTGCATCTATCCATCATCAGACTGTCTTACTGACTGTTTATGATTACATGTTGGGTTAGTGTGATGAATGAAGCTGTCTGTGGGATTTCTTGCTCTGTGGCTCTCAGGCCACGACTGAAACAACAAACCAAAGGAACTATAATTGTTTGTATCAGCTGTGAAATAAAACAGGAGCGTTGCTGGGGTGGTCAGTAGGAAAACTGAGGGCATGTGAGAGATGCAACGGAGGAGCAGGCCATGAGCTGAGTGTTATTTGGGTACGATCTGAACCAATATGAAGCATTTTAATCTTTAGTTTTGCTCCTACAGATGTGAAAACAACAAGGAAAGCAACTTTTTTTGGCTCATGCTTTGCCACATTGCAATATATTGAATAATATCACTCCTAATATTTGTTTGAAAGTGCACAGATCTGCGTTTGTCCATGATGAATCAATGTGCGGAGATTTTTTTGTTTTGTGAACTCATCGCAGGTGAATTCAGGTCACAGACCGTTGAAGAAGCAGCTCCACAGACTGTGTTGAAGCCTTTTGGTGATTGTTTCAGAAGGAAAATGAGAATTTTAACTAAGATCAGTCAGTCTGAATAATAAGATTCTTGATCCACTTTGACTCTGATACCTAAAAATCTGATTATTTTCTGGTCAATAAATGCATCACAGCTGTTGTGCAGATAAAAATCGGATGTATTGTTTGATAAGGAGCACATTAAGGTTTGGAGACGTGTTAAAAAAAAAAACCTGCTTTAATCAATCCTTGTAAAGTCTCATAAAATGTGTTGGTGTTCAAAAAATGTTTTGAGGATGACTCCCAGCTACTACCACACCAAAGTTTAATTTGTATAAACATTTTAAAAATGAACACAGTCATTAAAAAAAAAAAAGAAAAAAAAAACCCAAAATATCAAAGAAAACAACATTTTTAGAGAGAACTTATAATTGGGCCAAAATCAAAATCAGTTTTTTAGACTTTAACAAAAAAAAATTCAAAACTTGGAATGGCCTAAAAAACCAACTTGTCCATCTCTAATTTCAGCTTGGATGTTTACTGGGTGCTCTGGTTTCCTCCCACAGACTGAAACACATTATGATAGTGGGTAACTCCTAGTCACTCCCTAGTGAGTGAGAGTGCATGGTTGTCCGTCTCATTGTCTCTATAAGTCAGGGTTTATGTGAACACATACTGTAGCATTTGCGTGTCCCTGTAATGGTCTTGCGGCCTGACGGGGACATATTTTGCACCGTGACTGTAGGAGAGAAGGACCCTGCATTGAAAAGTGGTTGTAGAAAATGGTTAGATGGATGGATGGACACACTCCTTTTTTTTGGTTTGGTTTTTTGAACCCATCCAAAAGACCTGACAACTTTTTAAAAGATTTTTCTACCTGGATTATTGAGCATGCATCAGGGTACTCCATGAGTACATTTGTTCCTTTTACCATTTGCTTTAATAATCTTCTGTACATTCAGTTAACATGTATAAAAATAATTGAATTGGCTCCTTGACTTCCTGACTGGCAGGCCCCAGTCAGTCAGGACTGGCAACAAGACTTCAGCCAGGGTCATTACAAACATCGGAACCCCACAGGGATGTGTTCTCAGCCCCACAGGGATGTGTTCTCAGCGCCATCCTCCACACCCTGTTCACCCACGACTGTGCTGGACAGCATCACCCTGCCATTTGTACAAATGTACAGTAGATGATACTGCAGTGATAGGACGCATAACGGTGGGGCCACATGAAGCAGCTTCCAGGAGGAAGGTGTCCAGCGTGGTGTCATGGTGTGAGGACAACAGCCTCACCCTCAACACCGACAAAACAAAGGAGTGGACATAAGGAAGGAGATAAGACCTCATCAACCACTGTTCCAGCTTTTAATATCTTGGCGTTCACATCAGTGAGAACATCACCTGGACAGTGAACACCAAACATCTGGTTAAGAAGGTTCATCAGCAGCTGTATTTCTTCAGTAGTCTGAGGTCTTTTGGCATGTCCCCTAAAATCCTCAGGCACTTTTACAGATTTGTGGTTGAGATCATCTTAACCAGCTGCACCACAGTGTGGTACAGCAGCACTACAGCCATGGACCACAACCCCCTGCAGAGAGTGGTGAAGACTGCTGAGAACGTCAACAGGACCCACTGCCCTCTTTGCAAAGCATCTACCACCGCAGAGTCCACAGGAAGGCTGCTTCCATCCTTAAAGACACCACCCATCCCCAACATGTACTGGTCACCCTTCTACCCTCAGGCTGGAGGGTACAGAAGTGTGAAATGCAGGACCTCCTGATTCAAGAACTTTTTGTGTAATCAGACTCTTAAATAACTCAGTGCTCGTGTCCCTCAACTGAACCTCTTTGCGTATTTACACCTTTTTGTCTTGCTTGATATTACCGTACATTTGCACATTTTACGGTACCTTTAGTTTTCTCTTACCGTATTTTGTACTTGTACATACAGTTTTCTTTCTCCGCTTGGCATTCATTGTGGACAGCAAAGTAAGAATTTCATTGCTCAGGGAAACGTTTCCAGCTGTGCACAGGAGAATAAACAATTTGAATTTGAAAGTCTGCACTTGCACTTGACTGTTCCCCTTGCCACATCACCAGTGCTGTTGTGAGTTTTTAACTCACAGTTTGACACTGTTATATGGAGATCAACTGCAGCACAGAGCTAACGCGCTAAAATATCCAGCAACTCTCTGAAAGCTAAAAGCGTCTAGTTTTAAATAATTATGTCACCACAAGATTGTGACGTTAAAATGTGTGTTAATTGAAATATATTTTTAAATCAAGGAAAACAAGCATGTATCAATCCAACTTTTGAGTCTCCTTGGAAACACTATACAGTAGTAATTCTGTTTTCGTGCTCTGGGTCAGAGGTGGTTTAATGTCTTTCAGATGAGCCATCTGCTCCTCCTTGTCAGTCACAGTGACTCCGATGTCAGACTGATGGTTTCACATGCAGGGCACTGTGGCTTTAAGAGATAATTAACAGTCATGGGCGTTGGAGGAGGTTTACAAGAATGTGGAAATCAACTCTACTTACTCTGTCAGAGGGGCTATAGCATGTTTGATAAATCGACCATGTGTGCGTTTAAAACAACTGTGTCGAAGCCAAGATTTATTCACTTCAGAGGCATTGCAAAACTCACAATTTCCTTAATATGTAAGAAAATTAAGTAATTTATTTCCCAAACAACCTCAAAACTTGCACGTGACAAACTTCAACAGCGCTGTTGCTGTAATAGTGAACGCTTTATATGAATGTGAATTTATTGGAATTAGCGCTGCATGCTCATAAGTCTTCTGTAATATTGTTCTGTTTTCATAGATGGGGATGAGCTGAGATGTTGTTGTTTTCCACAAGCAGAATGATCTGTTGTGGGATAATTTGACCAAAATTAAAATGAGGTTACAATATTGTTCAAGTTTTCTTGAGGTGTGGTCAACATCGGACAAACTCAGTTAGCACACACATAAAAAAATGTATACACCCATCGAAAGGCGGACAAATGATGCTATAGTTCTGGGGTGGGCACAGGTTTTTCCAGATAAATCAGATCAATTGAAGGGCTGCATAGAGAAATTTTGTTTGTCTTTAACACATTTTGCTGGGCGATTAATTGTCTCAGAAATTATTGCGATAAATAATAATATTGTTTGAAATTTGTTAATGAGTAATTATTGTCAAATTTAAGAAGAAATGTTGATTAATTTTAATGTACAATAGTGCCTTTTTTGACCACTGGATAGAGTTGCATTCAGGTCCAAATAATCCAAACCGACCAGGCCCCAGCCCGTAGGTATCATCTCCGAACCCCACCCGATCAGACGAATTAACAGTAATTATAGGTCTGAATCTGAAACCCCCCCTGACATTTTTAATTAGCCTTTGACTGCTTGTACCACTCACTATTATTGATGGATGGCAGACGCGTGCGGCTGAGGGGCAGAAAATCAGAGCTGAGGAGCCATCAAAGCGCATTAAATGCTTCCCCTGCTTCTGCCTGCATCCTGCTCTGACATTTCGGATATTTTGTGAACTCACATGTTTTGGTCTTTGGCCGCGCACGTCCGCTGAGTGCAGCAGCTGAATGAACGTCCATTCGGGCTGATGGATCGCTGGCAGTAGTCCATCTGAAGCTTTACAGAACGTTTTACCTCTTTCAACCGGTCAGCGGTCAAATGGCCACGTTGCATATATTGGATCGTCATCCGCACACATCCCTGACACGATAAAAAGCCTGACACCGACCCGGTCCACACATTAAGCACATTACAGCAAACCCTCGAGTTACGTCAGGGATTGGGACCTACGGGTGTGACTTAGGTCGATGTTGTCGTACCTCGCGGACCAAAAACACCTGCCTGTCGTAGGTCCGCGTTTCTGACATAGGTCGCGGCTATACCGCTAACGGAGCGCCGCACACATATTTAATGGCATGAGACTGAACAAGCAGACATACTAGGCCATAAACATGCACAGAACTGTACAGTAAATGAATACTGTACAATAAATAAAAAATATAATGTCTTACTTTGAGCTGGTCAAAGCCTGCCTTCGTCTTTTAGCATCAGCTCGCACCCGTCCGAGCTCCCCCAGCTTCCTTACGCTCCACACGCACACACGTGGTCAAAACTGTTTAAAAGAAGGACTGTTAGCTTCTTAACTTCATACATTTGGAGCCAGAAAAAAAAAACTTACTGAAAGCCGTTTCTCCGCGATGTTCCTCCATCCAAAACAAGCTCGGCGTTAGCTACGGTTAGGCCCCGCCATTAGCAGCAATGGTTAGCATGTCAGTTCATTCAAAAAGGCTGTCGGCTTTGTATCTCCGCGTTAGCTCGGTGTCCCCCGACTGCCAGGCGGACATTTGCGGCGAGCTCCCGGCCGCAGATGGCCCCTCCGCGGCATGTCGGCTCGGTGTCTTCGCCTGTGTTAGCTGCTCTGTTAGCTGCTGTCGTTAGCATGTCGGGCGGCGTTGTGGGAGCGATCGCGGGGCGATCCGCGGCTGCTCCTCCGGGCCTGAGACGTCCACAGAGTTGACAGAGTGTTTCCAGCTAATTTATCCATATGAGGCAACCCTGATCGGACACACGGTCCTCCAGAGCCAGCTGACAGGAGCCTCTATGGCGGAGCTCCATTGACCGCAGTAGACAATTGTAAAATGGCGACCGGAAACGACCGGAAGTTGCGTAAATACGATAAAATTGTAATAAAAACATAATATTAATAATTATACTTTATTTATAAAGCCATTTAAAACAACCACAGCTGCAACAAAGTGCTGTACACATGAAATTAATAACATTTAAACACAAAAAAATAATAATAATAATTTTATTTTTATTTTTTATCATATTTTTATTAAATATGATAAAATCGTAAGTCTGAGTTGCCGTAGGTCGCGGGTGTCGTACCTCGAGGGTTTCCTGTATTATGGCCCGGCCGGGTCCGAATCCGGGCGGGGCCGGGCTGGGCCGGGCTCTGTGTTCGGGTTAGAAATGACAGCTCTACCACTGGGTGGCAGTATAAGACTGTTTGAATTGAAGGATGGATAGTGAGGGAGCGAGCAGTGGGTCTCTTTAAGAAAAATGGGAAGGAGGCCCCTTGATGTGACATGGGCTGTCTCTCGTTCCTGTTTTTTGGTTCTCAAAATGGCAGACACTCGGCATTTGAGCTATCTGGTTTCCCAGTCTGTGGTGGAAGCATGATCCGTAGTGTCAGCACATTTGCGCATGTGCTAAAAATAATACTTCCGGGCCACGCAAGTGATCTAGTGCTGCTTCACTTCACCACGAAGCGGTACTGTTTCACCATGGAAATAATTATAATATTGGTTTATAATCATCATGCTTTATTTCAGTGGTAATGAAGAGTTGTGTAAATAAAAACAACCACTTTACGCTGGCTTTGATTAAGTAATAATTTGATTGATCTGATTAACTATTAATTAATAATTCAGCGTCCGATATCCTGTGTATAATTTTTATTTTTTTTGCCAGCCATCTACTAGTGGTGTTTTTTTCTTTACACAACTCTTCAATACCACTGAAATAAAGCATGCACTTAAATTAGTGGTAATTTCTTAATGATTATAAACCAATATTAAAATTATTTCCATGGTGAAACAGTGCCACTTCATAAAGATTAAACCTCTGCTGACCAAAAGTAAAACTGTTTCTTGTTCCCCTTTTTTTTTATTTTTTACAAGAAATATATTAAAGCAAAACAAAATTTTTTATATACAGTATTCTATTGTACACCACTTTGGTTGGCCTTGTTGCTGTTTTAAGTGCTCTATAAATAAATTACATAGTATGGTATGGTATAATTATTTCCATGGTGAAACAGTGCCGCTTCATGGTGAAGTGAAGCAGCGCTACGTCACCTGTGTGACCCTGAAGTATTGTTCGACACAACGGATCGTGCTTCCGTAACAGTTTGGGTAACGACAAGCTTTTTAGCATAGCATTTTTCACACATAGGTTTAAATAAAAAATAAGTAAACAAGTCCTCAGCTTGTGTTTGCAGAGAAAAACAACTTTTTAGATGAAGGCATGGGTTACAACCGTGAATTTTGGAGCTTCCACAAGATGGACGTTTATTCCCGAGGTTGGCCTGTTAGCTTAGCTCGTAGCTTAGCCTCTCAGCTTAGCTGCTTTAATGATCCAAAAATGCGATTTTGGATGGTTAGAATGGATTTTTACCTCCTAAAACCCGGACTCTTGCATATGCCAGGTCCTAGGAGGTTAAAGAGAAAACAGAAAGGGAGGGGTCAGTGAAAAGCACTGGAGTTGAGCCTTTTATCATCCAGTGTCTTCAGTAGAAAGAGAGAGGCACAAAGAAACGATAAAGCCGATAAATGAAAATGAGGTTGATAATTTTAATTTATCATGTGATTAATTGATTTATTGTTTATCACGACAGGCCTATTCATCACCCCCAACCCTACGGTCAAGGTCACAAATCAAGGTCAAATGTTATTCAAGCTCTTTGCTTGTCCAAGCTATAACTTGTGATCTGCTTACCAAGAGATCTAAACCTTTATGATCAAAATATCTAAATCTGCCCCTTCGATCACTAAATTAAATGTTTCCGGAGCCGAAAAACCTGCTGTGATTATGAACTGTGGCTCGTGGACCACTTTAAGTTTGTTGGATGTGGCTTTTCTGGCCAGTTGGGCTAGTTTTAAATATTAAAACAATGAACTATGCAGGTATATTTGATTTTTCTTTTTTAACTGTGGAAAAATTAAGTATTCTACTGTGAAGGAATAAAGCATAAAGTTAAACTGCGTATGTTTTACTCCTTGTAGTTGTTCTAGTAATCACAAATCTGCAAAATAAATGACAGGAAAACTGCTAAAATTAACCACTTTTTGTCGTTGGTATAACAACCAACATTGATCACTTTATTCTGTTAGCTTGAAAGAGCCTCTTCAGAGGAACCACAGAGCCACATGTGGCTCCAGGGCCACAGGTTGCAGACCCCTGGCTCAAGATAATGTAACACTTAATGATGCACCATCACTAGACAGAGCAGTTTTTTAATCACCACAGTTTCAAGAATAGGATCAAGTGGTCTACAAGCTCTTTGCTTGGCTGGGTCATTGCTACAGGTTGCTGTATTGATGGATAATAGTTTGTTCATGGGTGTACAATGTGCTGTTTGCAGTACTTATACTGTATTAAGATTGGTAAAGTTTAAGCAAGAGGAGAGTTACACTTATATCAGTCAGTCAGCATGGTGTGAAAACTAAAGTATCTGTTCAACATTGTTCAGTCAGGTCATCTGGACAGTTTCTTTTTTCTTTTTGTTTTGTTGAGTCTTTTCGTCCTTCATCCACAGGACTTCATCAGGAAGTCGGGAAGGACGTTTCATCGAAAAGTCTCAACAAAAAAAGAAACCGTCCAGATGACCTGACTGAACGATGTTGGATTTTTTTAACCTGTTTTATTGAGCATGAACTTTGTTGAAGGGCTTGTTTTTTTACTAGAATAATTATATCATTTTAATTAAAAAATGCCTTTTAAATCAATTCTATGGAGCTGCAGAGCCATTGGGATAGTTGTAGATGGTGTTTTGAACAACCCGTTTGGAAATATAGAGTTGTAGCTATCTACTACAGGTAAGAAATTAGTTG
>JBBPBX010023888.1:22425-37602 GCA_038048925.1 Garcialebias charrua
ACAGAACCGAGCCCCGGCACGAACTTCAAAGCTGACGCAGCGGAACGGGGAGCCAGGGAGAAGACGGGAGAAGCCGCGCGGCTCGCTCCTCTCTGGGCAGAGGAGAGGAGAGCAGCCAGCAACAGTCGCAGCGGTGTTATATCTTATTAAAAAGGTCTATAAAATAAATAAAAAATAAAAACAGAGCACTGGTCCAGCTGTACACAAAAATGCACCAGGAAATATGCAGTTTTACTCTCACTCTCATAAACCTCCATGGAAACTCATCCCTTCCTTCTGGGTGGAGACGTGACAAAAGTCACTCCACACTTCGACACTTTTCGGCCGCGTTTCCGGATTCATTCGGGACTCGTTTTTTTTTTTTTTTTTTTTTAACCCTCGCCTGGCCCAAATGCAAAAATGAAAATAGACGAAATATTCTACTACAGTAATAGTTCAATATGGTGAATTGTTACTGTCATGGTGGGTGTTGTCCTTTAAGATTGGTAAAGTTTAAGCAAGAGGAGAGTTACACTTATATCAGTCAGTCAGCATGGTGTGAAAACTAAAGTATCTGTTCAACATTTTTCAGTCAGGTCATCTGGATCTGCTGCATCTAGTTTCTTTTTTGTTTTTGTTTTGTTGAGTCTTTTCGTCCTTCATCCACAGGACTTCATCAGGAAGTCGGGAAGGACGTTTCATCGAAAAGTCTCAACAAAAAAAGAACCTGTCTAGATGACCTGACTGAACGATGTTGGATTTTTTTTAACCTGTTTTATTGAGCATGAACTTTGTTGAAGGGCTTGTTTTTTTACTAGAATAATTATATCATTTTAATTAAAAAATGCCTTTTAAATCAATTCTATGGAGCTGCAGAGCCATTGGGATAGTTGTAGATGGTGTTTTGAACAACCCGTTTGGAAATATAGAGTTGTAGCTATCTACTACAGGTAAGAAATTAGTTGTTCATACTTTTTCCACAGAACCCCATTTGCAAAAGATCTGACGTATCCGTTTAAAGCTGTATGATACAACGAAGGCTGCCGAAGCCTCTACCTGATAAGATATTTTGATGTAGGGAAGTCTGAGATTGTCATCATCCATACAAGGGTGAAATTAGTTCTCTGCATTTAACCCATCCCACCTGAGACACACTCAGTGGAGCAGTGGGCAGCTATGTAAGTGCCCGGGGAGCAATTAGGGATTCATTCATTCATTCAACCTTTATTTAGTCAGGTAAATCTTTTGAACCTCATGGGCTCATTTACGAAAGCGACCTGCTAAAACTAAAGAACAATGAACAGCAATGGTAGAATTTCCTTAAACAATAAACAATAAACAAACAAACAATACAATAGGTGTCTTGCTCAGAGACACCATGACATGTGGGAATGGCTGGGAGTCGAACCACTGGTCCTAAGTCGGCTGCCCTGCCTCTTACGTCTGCTACGTTTAGTTTGCAGACTTTTCTCCGAGGCACATCTGCGAGGCGGCTGTGTTCCATCAGATGTGTCGGATTAGCTCACGAGAGGAACAAAGCATGTGTTTTCAATCTGACCAGAAGCTGAAAGTTGGTGAAATCAGTCATTTTAAACTGGAGAAATCTTTGAAAATATAACTGGCGGCATCTGACATGACTGATTGGGAGTGGCTGCAAAAAGAAAGTTAAATAAATCCAATGACTTGTTCTCCAGCTCAGGCTGAGAACAGTTTTAATATAGCAGCTGATGCATGTGCTCCTCTTCTTTATTAGCTCAGAGGTCAGTCGCTCACAGAGCTCTCCCAGTTGCTCTTTCAAGTGTTTCCATTGTGTGAGAATTCCTCCCTGTCGGGCCAAAGGGCAGCTCCTCTTTCAGCTGCCTTTTCCTGCTCTCTGACGTGACAGAGATCAGACATCGGTGTTGCTTGTTTACCAGGAGCGTCGTAGCTAATAGTTGCAGAGGAACAGCTGCTGGGCTGTTCTGAAGGAAGACGAGCTGCCACTAATACACTTGTGATGATGTGAGCTGAGTGAGTTGTGTTTAGGAGGTGTTTGACATCTCTAGATTCAGACTTGACCTCAAATCTGGGATGGCTTTAGCTGATATTTTAGTTGATAATTGGCTGCTCAGACCGCTCAGTGTGAAAAGAAAACACTCCCCAATTTAACAGCGCATGGATTTATGTAAGTAACAAAAATGAGAGCTTCTGGCAGATGGCTGCTCGTCCTGAGCCTGGTTCTGATGGAGTTTTTCCTTTCCACTGTTGCCTTCGTGCTTGTACAAGATGAAAGTTCTGTGATGGAGTTAAACTCAAAGTAGTCTGCTCCTCAGATAAATAATGTTATTAATTTACTTTTTATGAATATGAATGTTTCTGTTCAGTGCCCTGAGACGAATTCTGTTGTGACTCGGTGCAATAGAAATAAACTGAATAGACTACAGTACTGTATATGCCACGGGTGGCGGTGACGTACTTCCGTTAAAATACAACCCACATCCTGCACTTCCGGTTCCCATCCACTGCAGTTGTTGTTAGCGTTAGCTCCTAGTAGCAGACCATGACAACGACCCGAAACGGGAAGCGGCTGCGAGCTACTGGCACTACGAGTGAGTTCCGTTGTGTCCGCCCAACGGTGGGTACAGCTGTTCCGTTCCCCCGCCGAGGGGGGTTTAGGGCGACAATGGATCGCGGTTATCCGTAGGGGAAACGTCGCTATAGACATATGGATTTATATGTGTATAGAGTTATTATTGGTGTGTATGTAGATGTTTTATTACCGTAATTGTATTTAGTCATTTATGTTCGTGTCATTCCCGCTAGCCGGAAGTGCGCCGCCCGGGTAATGAATGCGGAAGTGCTAGAACGGGAGTCCGTGGCATATAGTCTATTGAATTATATGCTTTTAAATTTTAGCAGATTATCTACAAAATTCACTAAACGTTTTGTTTGTCAGGTCTGTTGTTCGTAGCAGCCATGTTGAATTCGTTTGACTTTAAAAGTTTGTCATGTATAGAGGTCCGGCTCTGGTCCAGTTCTGGTCCAGTACAGTGCAGCTCCATGAATCCGCTGGGCGCTGATGAAGTCACTGTAAAGGACTGAACTTTTTCCGATCAGATCAAAACGTTCCCTCTAGTATTTCAGCGAGCACTGTTGGCTTCTGGGAAATGTAGTTCTTATAAGCGGTGATACAGTGTTGGTTTATTTATTTTACTTTTTTTTGACAGCCTAACTAAGCCTCAGGAAACCCAAGCCAATTCTAAATTTTCCTTCTTTAATTTAAATGAGCGGCAATACAGTGTTGGCTTATTGAGAGAAAACTACAAAACAGTGGCGCCAGTTCGAAGTATTTTATTTTTCGTTAACTTTTTACTGTACAGTATCCCGCACTGTCCGCATCACGTGAGTAATATTAAAGTTGACAATCGTGTCGTGTACAATGTTTTTATATATTTTTTATTTTCCTCATGCTCAATCTTACTTTGAAAAACCGCAAAGTAGCGAGGGACTACCGTACATCCAGGGTTCATTTCCTGAAAGTTTCCTTAAGATGCCGACTGAGTTGTAGCCATTTTTGGAATAATCTTAGTTTATTGGTTCTCAAAGTTTTGAGTTTTGTCGATTTTTACAGTTCTATCCTTTTCATTTGGTCAAAATTATATTTAAGCATGATCAGGCTGGTGAGAGCTGCTTTTATTTTGTCTTTTTGCACGTGCTTCAGAGACGGCAGGAGTTCGAGCTTCAGGTTTTGTTGAGCTGTTCATGTTCATCCTTCGGGAGTTTGCATTGGCACGAGTCGAGACAAGAACACTATCGGGATCTCGTATAACCCCCTGCTTAATTATGGATGTTGTTTTTGTGAAATGATGCTTTTGTGCTGATCTAATGCACAAGAGAAGCCTTTTAACCTAATGCAGCCTGTCAGCCTCCGGACCTGAAGCTGCACCGCTGACTCCACACATCAGACCCTGTGGCCTCACCGTGGTCAGTTAAGGGAGATCACTGTTGGTTTGCTCTTCTTTCAGGCTTTTACTATGTATGTGTTAAAAAACTTGAAACTTGTAACGAGAAAAAAAACTTTAGCACTGTGCAACTGAAGGTTGCTGTTAAAGTTTCAATATGGCAGCGATTCCATTCAGCTTCTTTGTACAGCTCCAATTCACAACAAAAGTAATCTCAAGGTGCATACAAAAGAAAAACAGCTTAAATAATTAATTCATTTCAGATCTAGATTCCTATAATAATAATAATATACTGTCACATATGGCATGTTATGAAGTTTAATTAGTAAACAGTATCTAATGAAGCCAGCGGGTTCCATCAAGTCTTGACTTTGATGAGAATCTCGAAACAACACATAAAATTGGTTAAAACAAAAATATCCAAAACAATAGCAGTTTTTTACAGAGTTCGACACTTATTAAATGACAAGGCATTACATCTATTGTATACCTCATTGATAGTTCCACATTTGATTTACTGTGTTAATGTATGGGGTAAAGCATAAAGCAACACAAACCCTATCTTTATTTTACAGAAAAAAATCATAAGAATTATAACAAGGAAACATCACTATCACCCATCGAATGAATTATTTAGACAGAGTAATTTGTTGAAATTCTATGATTTAGTGGACTACAACATATTATTGCTTATGTACAGAGCTAAAAAAATACACTGCCATTGAACATCCAAATGTATTTTGTGAAACGCTCTAGCTGCTACAATCTCAAAGGAATAGACATATTTGTAAAACCACAATTTCGAACTAGTCTAAAAGAAAGAACTACCCAAATTCAGGGTATAGGATTATGGAATAATTTAAAAACAGAAATTAAGGGGGCCAAATCAATCACTATCTTTAAGAAGTTGGTCAAAATTGAAATGTTAAATAAATATCAATGAATGTATAATCAGTTTCACTTTAAAGAAGGTTATATGATTTACTGTTTTGTCATTATAAAATAACTTGTTTGAATTAGATAAATAAGGAGCAGATTAAATAAGATAATTCTTCAGCTGCTACCTTTCATTTTATATTATTTTTTTCTCTTTTTATGCAAGTCATTTGTTGTACTCATTATTGTAAAATGAATAAAATTCAATAAAAAAAAATTGGTTACATTCTCTCATCCTGAGCAAGCACTTGGCGACAGTGAAACAAAACAACTCCGTTGCAACAGGAAGAAACCTGCAGCGGAACCGGGCTCAGGATGAGCAGCCATCTGCCTCGACCGGCTGGGTCAGAGGAGAGGAAAGAGACACAGACAAACAGCGACTGGTTCAGGTCTGGTTTCAATAGGAAGTTAATGACAGCAACAATTACAAACGCAAACGAGTTAAGACAGATGCAGATGCAGATGTGCTCAGTCCAAGCCTATAGCAGGCTAACCGGTAAGCGTCAGGAAACCCAAGCCAATCCTAACTCTGGGATTTATCAAATGGGAAAGTCTTGAGCCCAGCATTAAAGGTTCAGTATGTAATTTCTGGAACACGCTGGAACTTAGGAAAATTTTGAACAGAGACACGTTTCTGGTCCCTCCCCCTCAGAGCCATATATGGCTCTGTTACCCTTGCTCTGCTGAAATTCAAATTCAAGCTCTGTTTTTATTGGCTGGTTAACAGCGTGTCACTGTGGCTTTTTAGAAATGCTTTTAGAGAAGCAAGGGGACAATAGTTTTTTTCAGAGATTACTTGTCTAAAATCAGTATGTCAGGAGGTAGTGACAGAGTGAAGAAATATGTTAAAAATATAATGTTAGAAAAGTTACATACAGCTCCTTTAAGTAGTCAGGGTGGAAACGGGAAGTTGGCTCCAGAGTAGGAGAGCCCGAGTACTGAAGGTTCTGCCTCCCATTCTACTTTTACAAACTGTAGGAACTACACGTAAACCTGCAGTGCTCTGTATACAACACTCTGAAGAATAAGATCTTTGAAAAAGATCGTTGAGAACTTCGTTTGTTAGAAGTAAGATTTTGAATTCCATTCTGGATTTGACAGAGAGCCGACAGAGAGACGCTAAAACTGGAGAACAATGATGATCGTTCCTAACTATCCAAAACTCTGGCAGCAGCACTTTGGATCAACTGAACACTTTTATTCATGATTTACCAAGAAATACAGTTTTATTTTGATTGTGCTCCGGCTATTAGCTAATCTGTTTGTCAGAACGAAACTCTTGTTTCTCCAAACTGCAGTCATTCAAAGTGTTATGTGCAACAGGTGAGATATTATTAGATCATAAGCTTCTCACAGAACCCCCACTTCAAAGAGCTGAACTTGTGCTTCCAGATGAGATTTGAGCACACGTTCACCTGTGCACAAAGGAAGTGTTGCCAAGAAAAGGTAGAAAACTTTTGCACCTTCCACCAAATAAGGCGAAAGCGATTACAGATCGTGACTTCTCCTCTGAGTCAGTGGCTAAAGAGTTTGCAATCTATCTTTAGCCACAATATGCCAGCAGCACACTTCTCATACTTCTGAAGCCATGTCATGAGACCGCTCCCCTTCCCCTCTCGGTGTTTCGTCACAAGAAAAAGAATCGTCCCTGTTGGCCTTTCCCATACAGCTTGTGTTGTTTTATTGCTGCCTGCTCGCAGCGTTGGCTGATATGGAGGCCATTTTGTGGCCTGGAACGTGGGAAAGAGGATGGAGGGGGAGTTTGTACCATCATGGGAGCAGGCATGAGGAAATGGCCCACAGAGAACCGCTCAGACACACACACGCGCGCATGCACGCTGTAATTGAAGTAGGTGTGGCTCTCTGAGTGCAATTCCCACTGTTGTTTTAAACATGATGAGAGTCGTGGAGTTAAACATGGGAAGATGTAAACACATGTTTAATGTGTGTGTAGGAGGCATGTCAGCATGTAGAAACTCTTGTGTAAAGGGCAGGAAGGTGTGGTGTGAAGTTGTTATCAACGACCGTAGAACAGAATGAACTCGTTTCGGAGCGTAAACTGCTGACAGGAGACCAAAGAGCTTCTTATCAACGAGGGATTAACTTCAGGTCAGGAAAACCAGCGCAGCTCCTCGCAGCTGAAGGCACGTGCTTGGATGTTCCCCGCTGGGGTCTGGGAGCTTTTTGAGCGAGGTTTTAATCACAACACATTTTAATCACAACACATTTTAATCACAACACATTTTAATCACAACACATTTTAATCACAACACATTTTAATCACAACTTCTTGTGTTTCCTGAAAAGCTACAGCCTTCAGAGCAAAGTGCTCAATATGTGGTTGTAAAAACACAACTATCATGACTATATCATGCTGCTGTATTCATTCACACCCTACTCACATGTATGTGTGTGTGTATATTATCTATTAGGCCTGTCACAATAACAAATTTTTGCTGGGAGATTAATTGTCTAAGAAATTATTGTGATACATTATAATATTGTTTGGAGTCCGTTTTACACTCATGTAATGATAATGACATAACAAAGCAAGTACTGTACATCCTTGCAAAGATCAATAAGCTTTAATTTCAAGAGAACACAACACTGGAACTGGAGAATAAACAAAACAACAAAAAACAAACAATAAAATGGACTCTCAGTCTCTGTTAAGAAAAAAAAATGCACTTGAATAAAAATTCAATACAACAAAAAAGGAAATAAAAAACTACATTCAACCAAATCTGTACGAATTATGAAGTCTGTAAACTAAACTGCCCTTCAAAAAACAATAATCATTAGCAACATTAGTAGCAAGTTGGTTGTATTGCTGCTCTCAGTTGCTAGTGTTTTATGACAAGCGCGACATACCCGCTCACAAAGGCTCAGCGGTTTGCCTCGGTCATTTGGTTTGAATCCAAAGTGCTCCCACACTGCTGCTGTTGCATTCTACTCTTTGAAACCTTTTGCTTTCCCCCCAATATTAAATAGTGTTTCTTAGTTGACTCCTCACGGGGCTCTAATGCTGCAGAGGTACAAGACGATGCTCCTTGGCTGGCTACCCTGACGTGATACTTCACTCACCCTTACTCTAAGGCAGTGGTTCTTAACCTTTTTTGAGCTACCGAACCCTCCAGTTTCATATGCCCACTCACTGAACCCCTCTTTTGTAATATATAAAATATGATTACGGTATTATTTTTTTGTGTGGTCTCGTCAAGTTGAAGGCTGAATTTTGCAGAACTTGAAATTAGATCTGCAACTATTTGAGCCAAGATGTCTTTACTCATGTTCTTTATTCTGTCGCTGATGGTGTCATTTGAAAGAGGAATTTGGGATAATTTATCTTCAGCTGCTGTTCCGAGTAGCAGATTTGCCATCTTTAATGCAGCTGGTTTTATGAGAGATTCACCGATGGAGTGTGGCTTACCCTGCTTTGCGATCAAATAAGCAACTTCGTACGATGCTGCGAGGATCGGTTTGCTAACAGGTACAAATCCAAGAGCAGGCAGAGTGGCCCTTTCATCATATCTGGCTCGTTTCACCTTGAAATTAGCATAAAAAGGTAATTAGGCTGAAAGTGTCAGAAATTACCACAAAATTTTTAATTGACCTTAAACCAGAAAAAAATTACTAAAAAAATGTTGCTGAAAAGGTAGAATAAGCTTAAATTAGCAGAAGAAAGCAAAAAGAATATATTTGCCCAATTAGGCTGAAAGAAGCAGAAATGAGCACAAAAATGTGGAAATTATCTGAAGAAAATCTAAAATTAGAAAAAAGATTCAGCTGAAAAGTAGCTAAAATAGCAGAAAGAAGCATCACCAGAATGAAGTTGAGAGAGCACATTTTTGCTGAATTAGGCTGACATTTTTTGAAATAAGAGCATTAAATGTGGAATTAGCTTAAAAAGCTAAAATTAGCATAGAAACAGCTAAATAGTAGCAGAAAAAGCTGAAACGCAGAAATAAGCTATATATTACAAAAGAGGGGTTCATCATATCTGGCTCGTTTCACCTTGAATTCAGCAAGCGTTGTGTTCTTGTGTTCCCCGTCTCTATGCAGCTTCATGAAGTGTTCTTTAAGTTTTGCCAGCGCAAGACTAGAGTTGCTCAACTTCACATTACATATCATGCAGATCGGACGCTGAATTCCATTCCGTTCCGTGACACACGTGAATCCATGTTGGACATATTCGTCCAACCACTTTCTTTTTTTACTTGACATATTTACCGTAGTTTGTAAAATATTGTGAAAAAAAACACGACGTACAACTACGACAATTAGAGTCTAAGGAAATGAGAAAGGGAGGAGTCAGTGAAGAGCACCAGAGTTGAGCCTTTTGTCATCCACTGGTGTATGGCCGTGGTGTAGTGGTAATGGCAGTCGTCTCCCGATCGGAAAGTTGGCGGTTCGACTCCCGGGACCCGCACCATGTGTCGTTGTGTCCTTGGGCAAGACACTTAACCCTGAGTTGCTCCCGGTAGGACTGGAAAGCACCTTGCATGGTAGTCTGCCGCCACCGGTTTATGAATGTGTGTAGCATTCAATATATGTGTAGCACTTTGAGATTTTCAGTAATGAAAAGTGCGTTATGAATTGAATTAATTATTATTATTATTATTATTATTCAGTAGAGAGCGACACAAAGAAACAATAAAGCCGATAAATGAAAATCATCAACCTCATTTTAATTGATCATGCAATTAATTGATTTATCGTTTATCGTGACAGGCCTATTATCTATATTTAGCGTCATATACACAGGCCTAAATGAAGGTTATGACTCGACTCTCCATTATCTTCCATGCTAGACGTGCTCTCAGCAGAGGAATCTCTTTGGAGCACCAGCAGTTTAGTTCAAGTTGAACCCAGTTCCTGTCTCGACTTAAACCTGCTTTGTTGCCGTGAAGTGTTCCTCCAGTGCTGTTGGCAGATGAGACCTTGTAAGTGCTTCATCTGAATTGTTATTACTCTACAGCTGGAGCGGCTGCGAGTCAGCAGAGATGGAGCGGAGCATCCTGGGAATGGAGCCGTGTTGGACCCTTACAGATGTCTATGACAGGTGGTCTGTGGGGATGGAATGCATCATCGGATCATGGGGAGAAATCAGAGAGCGGTGTGACTCCCTCCTCACCTCCCCCTGTTGTGTGGTCTGCTCTGATCTCCTCCTCTGTGTTTACATTCCTCCTATCTTTTATCTCTCCTTCTGGAAATCGTTAATTCTATTGGCATGTTAAGTTAACACTGCCAGGCTGCGGATCCCTGGGGGTGTGCATGTGCGCTGTTGGGTAAAGTGTCGGACACATGAGTGCGACAAGTTGACCTTGTATTCTTTGAGGCATTGTGGGAACGTGCAGTGTGGCTGCTGCAGCTGCCGCTGTCCATCTCTTTGTTAAAACATCACCTGAACACGACGGACCCGAACCAGAGCGGGCGGGCCGCCGTGCAACAGGCCAGTGAATGTGACTGCACATAGAAGTTATGTGTACTGTTCAATAAAAACATATTTTTAGACTAGAGGTCACATCAAGTAGTAAAAAGTGACATTTGGAAATGTTACACAACACACACTGTGTCTCGCACATGTGGTACTGTCAAAATAAAAGCATGTTAAAAGTGAAAATGACAGCAGGTGTAGAGTTGCCACGCTTTCTTCACCTGTGAACAAATTTAAGAAAAATGTAGATATAAAATAAAATAAAAACCAACGTTCGCAGTGAGCAGTTATGTTGTAACTGGTAAATGGTAAATGTACAGTATTTTCTGGACTATAGGTCACACCTTTATATAAGTCGCTTTGTCCAATTATTGTCAATAAATTGGAAAAATCCATAAACAGGTTGCACCTTTATATAAGTCGCATCTATTATGCGTCACCGCTACGCGACGCGTCAGCGCGTCATTTGCCCTGCTGAAAATGACGACCACAGAAGCATGCACGGAAGGACTTTTCACAAGATTAACACGGTAAAAACAATTATTTGTCTGCTGAAAATTATAGCAAACATGTGTCTTAGCTTAACCGTTCCTTAATAAATTCACGTAATGGTCAAATCTGCTGGATTTAAATTTTTTCGCTTTGAAAAAGTACAAGGAAAAACAACGAAGCTAACCGCGACACATTTACGTCTATAAAACATCGAATTTTATCTCAAACATCTCATAAAGCTAATCAGTTGTAAATATCCATCTAGTGATTACGTTCTGTAAGTTTGATCAAAATCTGTCCTGTGGTTCTTCACCTATTTAGCTAACAAACACTGAGCTAACAGCGAAGTAGCTAGTTCATACCTCCAGAGCAGGAGGCCGGGCTGCAACAGAGTGAGTCCGTCCAGAGGAGGCTCTCGTCGGACACATGAGGTGGGAACGGTTGGTGTACCCTAGCGGCCAAACTTGGTACTGCACCATTTTTGCCCAAATGGAACAACGGTCATATCTGAGCCAAAAATTGGTCTAAAAATATGGGGAAAAATCCATAAACAAGTCTCACCTCTCTATTAGTCGCAGGGCATGCAAATTAGGCAAAAAGGTGCGACTTATAGTCCGGAAAATACGGTAGCTTACCCGGTACTTATATAGCGCTTTCCAGCCCCCGATGAGGGGCCCCAAAGCGCTTCACAGTACCAGCCATCCACCCATTCATACGCACATTCATACACCGTTGTTATAAAAGTCTCCTAAAGGATTGGATCACTGGGTTCAACTCATCGCTGGCAGGATGGAAACTTGCTCACAAAGTCACACACCGGTGGAAAGACCGCCTGTAAGGTGTTTTTCAACATTTTTTGAGCCAAGGCACAGTGTTTTCATTGAAAAAAATCCCGAGGCACACCACCAACCAAAATTGTAAGCATAGATACACTGTATCCACCTATATTAAATATATAGTCATTCTTATCAAAGTGTCTTGAATAGGAATGAAATAAACACAAAAATGTATTTTTATCATATTTTATATTTCTTATTTCAAATTGCACTTAACATGTCTTCAAAAATACACCCGAACAGTACCACAACAATGTGGTCTTAAATTTAAAGAGGTTGTAGAAGGGTGGGGGGGGGCTTTTTTAGTAATTTCCAAGGCACACCTGACGATCACTCGCGGCACACTAGTGTGCCTAGGCACAGTGGTTGAAAAACACTGCAAAGGTGCCCAGAAGGCTGCTGACAGAAACATTCACTCGCCTTGAAAATAAAAACAACGCAGCGGCCAGTTTTAAAATAAAGGTGGAGGTTTTCAGTTTGTGTGCAAATTGATTTATATTTTAACTCTGATTTTAAATAACCTCCTCCGGATAGCTAATATTTAAAGTAATGTTAGCATATAATAGAATAATAGATACAATTTTTTATACAACCTTCCTCAGTCTCACCAGCAGTTAGTCTCCTGCACTGCCTTTATGTGCCCCTTGCATAAAAAAAACAGCACCCCAGCAAGGTAAAGGTGTTTTATTATTTTTGGTCTAGATTGATTCACTTAATACTTCGGCTTTTAAAAGTCCAAGATAATAATGGCCCAAACAACTGAGTTACAAACCAAGATGATGGCTGCGTCCATCTGATTTATGCAGTTAAATGCAATATCAAAATAAGTTTTCCTTTAAATAGAAGCAGGAGAAGGGCCTAAAATATAGAGACGCTCTGATCGATCGACCACCGATCAGGATTGGCCAATTTCCATTAAAAAGTATAAGATCGGTCAATACCGATCAATGCCTTTCAGTGCCCATCCCAAAAAACAATCACCTTTGCAGCCTGCAGAGGTCTGGTGGTATATGTGCGGCCATGGCGTAGTAATGGCAGTCGTCCCCCGATCGGAAGGTTGGAGGTTCGAATCCCGGTTCCCCACACCATGTGTCGTTGTGTCCCTGGGCAAGACACTTAACCCCGAGTTGCTCCCGGTAGGACTGGAAGGCGCCTTGCATGGCAGTCTGCTGCTACCGGTGTATGAATGTGTGTATGAATGGGTGGATGGTTGGTATTGTAAAGCACTTTGGGGCCCCTCATAGGGGGCTGGAAAGTGCTATATAAATAAGCTCCATTTACCTTTTTTTTTTTTTTACCATATGTGCTATAATTAAGCAATGTTTTGAGATTTATTTAAATTTCTGCACCATTGAGCCTGTTAAAGATCCAGTTACTGATAGAAGGTACATTTAAATGTTTTACTGTCCTTTTGATCAAATAGATGCTGTATTGCGCCTGCAAGTTTTTTTTAAATTTATTTATACTTTTTGTCTTGAAAAAGTAAATAAAAACATGTTTTTGTCCAAATTAAGGTGATTTCATGGTTCCTATTTTCCAGATCACGCAGCAAGTAGCACTCATCTTAACTAAATCAAAAAATTTACAGCCAAGCCTGTGATCGGCTGCAAAAAAAAAAAAAAATACTATACCCAGATCGACTAAAATACATTTAGAAATGTGTAGTTTCCTTTAGTATGCATCATGTGACGTGTGATGTGATTTTGAGAAGCAGCGGCGTTGAACTAATAAAGCTCTAAATCAGAGCAGTTTGCTCAGAGCTGAGGATAGATGATGAATAGGTGAAGGTTTTGAAGCTGATCAGTTGCGTCTGTTTTCTTTCCGTGTCGGCTCCATCAGTGAGTTCACGTCAGTGGTTCCTGCGAGCCTCCTGGACTCCAGTTTCCAGATGCTATTTCTGTGTGAGGCTGTCGGCCAGCACTTCAGCAGAAGTGGACCGAGCAGCCAGAACAGTGAGAGTGAAGCCGTCCGTGCAGGCCAAAGTTTCAGCACCGCCAGTAGTTTATTTATTTATTTATTCTGAATGGGACTCTCCTTTAGCTCCTCATGAAAAAGAAAAAAAAAACTCTCAGACAACATAAATGTTTGTGAAGGAAGAGGAAAAACTACACGTTTCAGATAAACTGATTTATGATCATTCTGGAAAAAAAAAACATGCAACATGTTAAATTTTGGATTATTTTATTTAGCTTGGATATCATAACTTACCTTTGGAACACATATTTAGAATATAGATCTTTTACTAAAAAATTAAATATTCTTTTATTTCTATGGCTCGTCCTGAGTTTGTCTCGGACACGAGTGGCTGAGAGGCCTTTCAGCAGGGAATCTTGTGTGACATGTGTGTCTTTGCATGTGCATTAACATGTGTCCGTGTGATTGATACTCATGGAACAAGGCCTTTAGTGTCTGTGGTTTTCAGGCTTTCTCATAAACATTCTTCTGCACCATTTAGCCATGAGTGGGGGTTGAGGGGGAACCATTGTTCAGCTGCATCTTTCCACAGCTCAGATAAATCAGATCTTTTAGGACCTTCATACGTATTTGGTAGAAATTTGATAAATATAACAAATCCATATTATATTTGTTATGTTTTTAGACTAGATGTTTGTAACAAGCCCTCCAACGAACACAGTGAGAGGACATTTAGCTGCTCCCTGATCCTTGATGTGAACCCATGAGGCGTTGAGGCATCTCAGATCTTTAACAAATGGTTTGTGAAAAAAACTGCAAATACTTAAATATATTTATCATTTGAGCTTACTTTTGTAGTTTTCAAACAAGTTGTAGTCTGAGAACGAGAGGAAAAACAGGAAACTGCAATCAGAGGCAACAAATGGGCTGAAATGATGTTTATTTTACATTAAAGTCAAAATTAGGACATGTGTTGCACCTCTTCTTTTCCTCTTTGTGGGAAAAGTCATCGTGTTCATGTTAATACAAAGAGTAAACACTTATTCTAATCGTAGACCTAAAGTTTGACAGAGTGTATAATCAAGATGCATCAAGATTTCTTGCTAAGAGCTACAAAACATTTGATAACAAAACTTTATAAAACAGAAACTACCGATAGTTCATATTTTTTGGGTATGATAAAAACTGCTCATTTTATTTAAGATGAGACTATAAAAAAATCATAAAGACACATTTTTTAAATATCAGCATCATTTTAGGAAAGGTTCAATGCTATGATAATTACCGTAGTTATTTGCAGAAACGTTTTGGATACAAGAAAGCAGAAAAATAATTTTAAAATAGATTTTCATATCATAATATACACAAATATACATATGTGTGTGTGTACAAAGTATATATGTATGTATGTATGTATGTATGTACAGTATGTATGTATGTATGTATGTATGTATGTATGTATGTATGTATGTATGTATGTATGTACGTATGTACGTATGTACGTATGTATGTACGTATGTATGTGTATGTATGTGTATGTATGTGTATGTATATATATGTATGTATATTTATATATGTATGTATGTATGTATATATGTATGTATGTATATATATGTATGTATGTATATATATATATATATAT
>JBBPBX010023889.1:23683-38962 GCA_038048925.1 Garcialebias charrua
ATATTAATATGTTTGTATACAATTATTATCAATTATCATTATTTAACAACACTCTGGTTTGTTTTGCTCTTGAACTTAAAAAATGACGATTGCTCTGAATAACATAAACTTTTATTAAAGATTGTTTGACAGACAATTCTCTTGACAATAAAAAAAGAACTACAAAGGACAAAAAAGAGTTTCCTTGTTCATTTCTCTGGCTAATAGTTTGTCTCTATTTTCAGACTATGTTTGTGTGGGTTACCAATTCCCAGCACGCTCCTCTCCCTTGTACATGTCAAGACATTTATGTACAAGGGTCATAATAGTAACAAAAGCTACTTGTTTTTTTATCTAAAATACAAGAACGTAAAAAGTAATTTTAATACAACAGACAAGAGGAAACACAATGTTGTTTTTTGTCTTTTCTTAACAGGTAAATACTAAAAAAGTACAGTCTTTTTTCTCAATATAAATACATGAAGGATAAATAATATCAATACAAAACAGAAAATCTTTTTAAACTGGCTATAACAAATAAATATTTATATATGAATGTTCGCTTGAACACACATTGGCGAAAGACGCTTTGATTGGAAGGCCTTCCGTCTTCAAAATAGGATTTTATTATTATCTTTTAACCTCTAACCATCAAAATGTAAACTCTAAGTGCATCAATGATGCCCAGGTGTACAAAACATTTGTGTAAAATTTAACATTTTAATACAGCCTTATGGATTTACTTGCTGAACGTCAGTGAAATGGGACCAAGCGCTGCCTGGGCCACTCTTCTGGTGAAACGGAAGAGTCTGACTTGAGTTATCCCAAAATGCCCTCACTGGAAGTTTCAACAAATAAATCCAGTTGTTAAAGTTCTACACATCTGCTCGGATTCCTGGGGCATGCATTTTTTTTTGTTCAAATATATACCCTGTTTCCACGTTAAAAAGTCAGGACATGGGGAACAAAAACAACAAAGAAAAACTATAGAAATGAACTTTATGCATTGGCATCCTCTACAGTAGGAAATGGGGCGGGGCTTAGGAGTGGAAGGGATGTCAATGAGCCACTTAAACATAAATAAAAACTTCTCACATCTCTTATTATTTACCCTGTTTCGACGATGTGCCAACAAAAAAGCACACTAAACTTTATCTTCCACGCTCACTCGTGTTTATTGAGGATGTCAGCAGCTGGCAGATTCTCGGTGTGGATGTGAGAGGAAGTTAGCTTAGTGTTGCTCTATAGCCATGACTGTAGCCTCTCAAAGCTGGCTTAGCCTGTGAGCTCACGTGTTCCTAAATCCTGTTACAACAGGGGGAATGATGTATGTGTGAGTGTATGGTAGTGTGTGTGTGTGTGTGTGTTGCGAGGGTGGGGGAACAGGGAGAGTGTTAGTAATGATTCAGTCTAGACAGACAGAGACAGGTACTGCAGGAAGCAGAAAGAGACAGTGAATGAAAGGCCGTCCAGTAGTTTTGATGTGCTTCATAAAACAGAGGCCACAAAGGAAGATGGGTGCTGCCAGCTCCAGCCGTGCACCCTCGCTCCGCCTTTCGCTCCAGCTGATGGAGAGGCAGAGCACTCCACATAGCTCAGCTCTGCTGACAACAACATGTGTTGCCTGCAGGGGGGAGAACTGGCTATAATAAATCTAACCACCTCGTTAACTGCCCATTAAAACCTCCACTATTTCATCTACTGTAATGCAGAGTTGTGCTTAAGCGTGTCTTAGGGGGAAGTTTTGCCATTGAATGGCATTTTTGAACCACACAGCATCCATACTCATTCGTTTTTCTTTTCTTTTTTTAAACTATGCTAGCTCTACTACTGTCACAATTTACTCCACGTCCCACAAAAAAAAACTGTTCAGGAAAGTCCACCAGTTCAGTACAAATCAATGCATCAGAGATATTTAATTATTTGCTACATGTATTTTGTTTAAGGATGTAAATATAGAAACAATGTCCTAGAGTTTTGGATTTATGTTTGCTAATTCTGACCGAGACTTTTCTGTAGTTAAAAACTAACATTTTTTTATTCTGAACAATGGTAGTAATCAAAGACACAGGCCAGTGTGGGAATCGACTGCGTGCCTTGATGTCAGTGCCTCCAATCTGCGCCGAACAAAGACAGTGATCGCTTAGCTGGTAATTACTTGACTTTAGATTAATTTAAAAATACTTGAAATGACTCAATTGAAAGAACAATGTTTGGAGGCATACTCAAAACATTACCTTATGTTAAATTTACTGGTAAATGTAAAAAATATACATTATAAAAGAAGATATGAGACTGGAAAACTGTCTTTAGCTAAAAATAAGAGTTTGTTTTAGGCAAAACTTTAAAACCTCCCAGATTTTTGGGCAACTGATAAGACTTTTTCCTCCTAGTTTAGTAACAACTCTGTCAGCATGACAATAAAAGGTCCAACCCTTTGACACTGCTTGTAGCATGGCAGGACCACAGAGGGGACTGGACAATGTTCAACACTAATTCTTACTGATTGTAACGTATGACAAACCACTGGATGGCTTTTGCCTGCCTTGCTTTGTCTTTCCTGCTGTCCTGCTGCAGCAGCTGAGTCCCAACATGTTAGTCTGTTAGTGAGTCATGTCGTGGTACTAGTTATGTTTAGTCTTTACTAGCTCCTACATTTCTACGTTGTTCCAAACCTGCTACAGGTGGGTGAGCTTGGGTGCTTCTTGGATTCTGCCCTGAGTTGAGGTGTGGTGCGCCGACAGCTCAGTGTAAGTCGGGTGTGTGGGTGGATCACAGGGACCCTGGGGGCCCCCTCCACCCACATGGTGCTGGTTGGCGGTTGACATAGACCCTCCGACATTGTAGTCCATGTTTTGGTGGTGGGGCGGTGTGGGACCAAGGTGATTTAGCCCATACATGGAGGGACCCGAGCCAGGCATGGGTTCTACGTAGCTGCCACCCCCAACATAGACTGGACTGGCTTGCATGTTAGTAGGTGTCCCATAGCCAGCATTGTTGGACTGCACTAAGCTATGGTGGGGGTCACCATAGTCTGGATCTGGGGCACCATACTTCTGGGTGGGGCAGCCCTTCATCGGAACGTTGGAATAGGCAGTGGACATAGAATAAGATACTCCCTGATGGAGCTTTCCAAATGTCGGTGGAGAAGGGGTGTCGTAGGCAGGCACCCCCCCTCCTCCCCCTCCCATGGGATGCATTGAGTTCAGGAAGCTGGCAGAAGACTGCATGGGCAGAGGAGGGGAGCCCGTTGGTGATGGTCCTCCAGAGCTGGAGCTCAAGCCTTTTGCCTTCTGGTCCTTCTTATACTTCATGCGTCGGTTTTGGAACCAGATCTTGATCTGACGTTCGGACAAGTTGAGCAGGTTGGCCATTTCCACACGCCGCGGGCGGCACAGGTACCGGTTGAAGTGGAACTCCTTCTCTAGCTCAACAAGCTGAGCACTGGTGTAGGCCGTGCGAGCTCGCTTCGATGACGCAGAGGAGCCTCCAGTGGGACTCTTCTCCCCGCCGCTGCCACTCTCCGTTCCTGCTGATGCTAAGCAGAGATAAAATAAATATATTAAAAAAGCATCAATCTTGCATTAATTCGGCATGAAAACAGAAAAACTACGAACATGGAAGTAAAAAAAAATGCCAGATCACAACAAAAACATTTGGTACCACTTTACAAAAAGGTTCCCCTTATAGATAGCTAATACATAGTTTATAGATACATTATTAATTCCTCTACACTTTATAAATCATTAATAAAGAACTTTGTTTTAAAAATATAAAAGCAGAAAATAGATCAGATCTTAGTATGAGACATCATCAACTGTCAGTTGAACATTTTGTGGAAAAGCATGTAAAAATCATGAACATTAAACTGTGATTATGTAAAACCCCTAAACGTTATTAAAATGCTTTGTAAAGTGCAAGTTTCTTAAACTTGTTTAAACTTTGGCTTGTGTTTATTTTTTTTATCATATTATGCCGATCGTTGCAGTTTTAGTTCACGTTGTGGAACGTACCAATACCAAAAGTCATATAATTCCTACTAAGCCACATGTTTTAGTTGATAAATTGCACATTTTATTGCAGAACTGCATGAGCATAAACTAGACAGTCTCTTAATAGAATAGAGGTGCTTCATTGCTAATGCATTGGCACCGTTAATATTAATGTGAAAACCAAGAATAACTGAGATAGAGATGCTGCAGTGCGACTGGGCTGCATGCTGGAGGAAATTGAAAACATTCAGGTTCTTAATAAAGTGGAGGGGGGCGGGTCTGGGCAAACTGCCTAAATTATCCCCTACTATTAGTTGTCAACACTTCATAACAGTGGCAGTTATTAAGAGACAAAAGCCCTGTGCTGGCCGAGAACTCCTAAATTGCATCTTGGCTGGAGAGACAAACCCCCCACAGCAACAGCAGCTGCAACACAAGGAACTGCTCTCAGATCAGTCAGCTCACCTTGAAAAGTCCAGTTTCTCTCTGTGTCCATCTCAGTGTGGTGGTAAACTCTAGCAGGACTGAAGAGTAACTGAGGCTTTTCAGCAGAAAGTCAAACGTGTCAATTTGTCGGAACATTATGAGTAGCCTATTTTTCACTTTGGGATGATGAAAAAAATTATGAGCTGTGAGCCTAGAGCAACATGCCTGCTCGGGAGTACAAATGGTGAACATGAAAACATTTTGAATATAACAGGAATCAATCTGTTTATTTTAAGATCATATAGATTTTAAATGTAGCTGGATGTGGTTTAGCTTGAAGTCTATTAAGTATCATTTAAAACTGATAAAAACGAGCTCAAGTTGATCAGCATGCTAGCCTTAAATTTCAAACTTGGAAGAAAACATGGGAGTTACATAATTCTATCATGAACAATTTTATATATTTACACATCAAAATAAGGAGATCTGTTGAGTTATGAGATAAAAAAAATCAAATCTAACTTAAACCATTTGCCTATAACATTGGATTGCTTTAAATTCATACATGACCATGCTGCTAACAAGACCATGCTGCCAACAGGACCACTCTGCTAACAGGACCACACTGCTAACAGGACCACACTGCTAACAGGACCACTCTGCTAACAGGACCACTCTGCTAACAGGACCACGCTGCTAACAGGACCACACCTGCTAACAGGACCACACTGCTAACAGGACCACACTGCTAACAGGACCACACTGCTAACAGGACCACTCTGCTAACAGGACCACTCTGCTAACAGGACCACTCTGCTAACAGGACCACACTGCTAACAGGACCACTCTGCTAACAGGACCACACTGCTAACAGGACCACACTGCTAACAGGACCACACTGCTAACAGGACCACACTGCTAACAGGACCACTCTGCTAACAGGACCACACTGCTAACAGGACCACACTGCTAACAGGACCACTCTGCTAACAGGACCACACTGCTAACAGGACCACTCTGCTAACAGGACCACTCTGCTAACAGGACCACACTGCTAACAGGACCACACTGCTAACAGGACCACACTGCTAACAGGACCACACTGCTAACAGGACCACTCTGCTAACAGGACCACCTGCTAACAGGACCACACTGCTAACAGGACCACTCTGCTAACAGGACCACACTGCTAACAGGACCACACTGCTAACAGGACCACTCTGCTAACAGGACCACACTGCTAACAGGACCACTCTGCTAACAGGACCACACTGCTAACAGGACCACACTGCTAACAGGACCACTCTGCTAACAGGACCACACTGCTAACAGGACCACACTGCTAACAGGACCACTCTGCTAACAGGACCACTCTGCTAACAGGACCACACTGCTAACAGGACCACTCTGCTAACAGGACCACACTGCTAACAGGACCACACTGCTAACAGGACCACACTGCTAACAGGACCACTCTGCTAACAGGACCACACTGCTAACAGGACCACTCTGCTAACAGGACCACACTGCTAACAGGACCACACTGCTAACAGGACCACTCTGCTAACAGGACCACACTGCTAACAGGACCACACTGCTAACAGGACCACTCTGCTAACAGGACCACACTGCTAACAGGACCACTCTGCTAACAGGACCACACTGCTAACAGGACCACACTGCTAACAGGACCACACTGCTAACAGGACCATGCTATCAACAGGACCATGCTGCTAACAGGACCATGCTGCAAACAGGGTCACTCTGCTAACAGGACCATGCTGCTAACAGAACCACTCTGTTAACAATACCATGCTGCTAACAGGACCATGCTACTAACAGCACAACTCTGCTAGCAGTACCATGCTGCTACCAGGACCACACTGCCAACAGCACCAATCTGCTAACCAAATCATGCTGCTAATAGAACCACACTGCTAACAGGACCACACTGCTGAGAGCACCACTCTGTTAAGAAGAACATGCTGCTAACAGGATCATGCTGCTAATAGAACTACTCTGCTAACAGTACCATGCTGCTAACAGTATCAAGCTGCTAACAGCACCACTCTGCTAAGAGGACTACATTGCTAAAAGGATCATGCTGCTAACAGCACCACTTTGCTAAGAGGACTACATTGCTAACAGGCTCATGTTGTTAACAGTACCACTCTGCTAAGAGGACTACATTGCTAACAGGATCATGCTGCTAATAGAACCATGCTGCTAACAGAATCACTCTGCTAACAAGGCCATGTTGCTAACAGGACCATGCTGCTAACAGGACCATGCTTCTAACAGGACCACTCTTCTAACAGTAACAGTGGTTTATAACACCATTATTATTTTACTTGCTTTTATTGTTGTATATTCTTGTATGTACTTTATATGTTGTCTGTCTATAACTGGTCTCTCTTGTAAATGAGTCATTGTGGCCCTGTAAAACTACCTGTTTAAATAAAGGTTGAATAAATAAAAATCAGTAAATAAAACATGCACTAGGTTTTCCACGTGGAGTTTAAAAGAGAGCTGTGAATCAACCAGGATACCCAAATATTTATAGGAATCAACAAACTCAATTGGGACACCATTTGAGGATAAAATCAGAGGAAGATCTGCTGGGACCGACTTCCTACTTGAAAAAAACATCCCTTTTGTTTTATCAGCATTTAGGACAAGTTTGAGACGGAACAAATCTGACTGGATGATGTCAAAAGCGGATTGCAGTAACTGGAAAGCCTTAGCTACTGTTTTAGCTCGGCAATAAACAACTGTATCATCAGCATAGAAATGTAAGGATGCATCAGGGATGCTCTGACCTACATTAGCTATGTACAGTAGATTGTAAAGACCACCACTGCACCCTGTATTCACTGGTTAACTGGACATCATTAACCTCACACAGACTCTTCCACTGGTACATTTTCATCTTTAAATCACTTCTTGGTCTGCTGCCCTCATACATCTCCTCCTACATGTCTTTGCGTGAGTGCAGCTACAGTGTGCGCTCTCAGGACATGATTACCTGCAGTGTTCCGTCAGTGAGGACTGAACTTGGAAAAAGGGCCTTCTCCTATTCTGCTCCTGCTTCCTGGAATATCTTACAAAAAGATCTGAAGCTCTCGGCCCTGACCTCTCTGGATGGTTTTCAGAATCTGTTGGAATCCTGGCAAAAACCAATGCAGATATGTTCCTGTCTTTGATTTTTTTGTACATCTACCTTATAATGTTTTTGCTACTTTTTGCTACTTTTTCTTTTTCTTTTGTTTATTGTTTAATGTATTTGTATCATTGATGTTCATCATTCTTTAGTTTGTAGCAGGTCGCTTTCGTAAATGAGCCCTCGAGGCTCAATAAGATTTACCTGACTAAATAAAGGTTGAATGAATGAATATGCATTTCTGCTGAGACCAGGAGGTGCTGCTACACTTTATGCTGTTTCACTCCGTGTATTTGTAGGAGACTTACAAATCTTTTGCTTTTCATATTAGAAACCAGCTGATGTAACTAAGTGAAATAAATCTAACGTTTCATTTTTTAGAGTGTAGTTACCTACATGTCTTTTCCAACCGAAAGAAAAACCTGCTCAAATTTTAATTTATGAGTCAACAAGTTCAAAGTATTCCTAAAACTATTTTACAAAAATAAAATGTAATTTGTTAATAAGTTTGAAGGAAAAACTGGGTTGAAAATGAAAGATTATTATGGAGTCTATGTGAGGTTGTAAATATTCTTATTGTTTATTCAATGTGAAATAAAGTCTGTCTTATACAGACTGATATCCTGAAACAAAACTATTTTAAATGAAGGAGCTCACCTGAAGATGAGTGTGCATCCACATTTATCAAACGTTAAGTGCACATTCACTCAATTAATCTTAAAAAGCAAGACTTTTGTTGTTAATATGGTCAGAGAGCAGATATTTCTTTAAACTTCTGAAATGTATCTTTATTTATAAATGGTCCAAACTCTTTTTCAACGTTTGGATAACAATTGTTTTCTTGCCTCAGTTATTTCCTGGCAGAGCTAACAGCTGAGCTACAAAAACACAACTAAGAAAATGATCTACTGTTTGACTTGTTATTAAAAGGCCTTGCTGTGACATTGTGTCGTATTTAACAAGAGGTTTGGTGGAGTGGTCAGTATCTTACTTGCAGTAGGCAGCAGCTAAAGCAACTTTTCAGTTCGGAAAAAGAGGAAAGATTTCTTGTGCGGGATTAGATAAATCATCTCAAACTCAAAACTGTCCCAGGAGTTCACGTTAAAGGTTTTTACACTGCATGAGACTGTTGTTGTTGTGATGTTTACAATTTTCAATCAAAAACAACATCCTTGTTGTACGGAAGCGTATTGCAGTCAACCATGAAAATTTTTTTGGGAGCTTATGTAGTAATCACGTGATACGTATGTAGTAATAATGTGATATTATGTAGTAAAAACGTGATACTATGTAGTAAAAACGTGATACGTATGTAGTAATAACGTGATACTATGTAGTAAAAACGTGATACGTATGTAGTAATAACGTGATACTATGTAGTAAAAACGTGATACTATGTAGCGTGATACTGATAAGTATAGATGTAGCATGCGCGTAGCCAGTATTTTAGGAGGGGCGGTTCCTTTAAATATATAGTAGACCTGCAAAATGCCACATGCCTTGGTGGCACAATGGAAAGCGCGTCTGCTCTCCCCCCCAACGGCCCGAGTTCGAACCTGACCTGGGTTAGCTTATTTTACTTTTTTTTAAATTGGATAAATAAAATAAAAAAGGAGTTTGTGTTAACCACAGGCATATTAAGTCTATGGTGTTTACTGGTTCGACATTAGCGGCGTCTCCATACCTTCTCAGAACTTGTGTTGTGCGGGAGTTGTGGTCCCGCCTACAACTCCCGCACAACACAAGTTCTGTGTTAAGAGAGGTGGAAAGAGAAGGTATGGAGACACCGCTAATGTCGAACCGGTTAACACCATAGACTTAATATACCTGTGGTTAACACAAACTCCTTTTTAATTTTATTTATCTAATAAAAAAAAAGGTAAAATAAGTTAACCCAGGTCAGGTTCGAACTCGGGCCGTTGGGGCGGAGAGCAGACGCGCTTTTCATTGTGCCACCAAGGCATGTGGCTTTTTGCAGGTCTACTATATATTTAAAGGAACTGCCCCTCCTAAAATATTGGCTATACGTGCATGTTACATCTATACTTATCACGCTACATAGTATCACGTTTTTACTACAAAGTATCACGTTTTTACTACATAGTATCACGTTTTTACTACATACGTATCACGTTATTACTACATAGTATCACATTTTTACTACATAGTATCATGTTAATACTACATGCGTATCACGTTTTTACTACATAGTATCACGTTTTTACTACATAATATCACGTTATTACTACATACGTATCACGTGATTACTACATAAGCTCCAAAAAAAAATTTCATGGTTGACTGCAATACGCTTCCGTATGGTAGCAACCCAGGCTCAGCGTGAGCTATCTAAAAGATCTCCACAAATCTGTCAAACTGCAAAAACAAACAAACTATCATTCTGATGTTCTCTCAGCTCTATTAAAAGATGTTTATGTATAAATATCATCTGATTTTTATGAAAATGTGCTTTAGTCATTAATAACTTTACTTTGTTCATCAGTGCTTTTTGCTCATTGTTAGATTATTTTGACATTTATAATTTATTGTGTGTTTTGCCAAGTTCTTCATATTTTCTGCTTTAAATATTATAAATGTTCTTCCTGGGAGAAAAGCTAACGGCTACGACTAATGACTGGATTTGACTGTTGTCAGCTGCAAAGATCAAAGAGAAGGGGAGCAAATGTGAGAAGGTGTGTGTGTGGGGGGGGGGGGTGTGGAAAGAGAAGATAAAGAAACGAAAAGGTGCAGAAGTTTCAGGCTACTGGCTTTTAAATGTTTTTCTTCTTGATTTGCTTTGTCAGTTTTAAGCTTAAATCACATTTTTAACACGTTTCGACCTTTGTCCTCTGACTCTATTTCAGTAAATAAATAAAAAATGTTGTTGCTTTTCTTTCAGCAACTCCTGCCAAGCTGATCGCCTGTGAGCTTGTTCCAGCAGAAATCAAAGTTTTTGACTTTTTTCTTATCTCGAACAAACTGATTTTCTTAAACGACAAATTTATTTTTTTCATTCATTCATTCATTCAACCTTTATTTATACAGGCTAGCCTCGAGACAGATTTATGTCTGTCTGGTCATATACATGCAACTTGATTTAACTTTGATTTCAACATTTAACATATGCCTTTGCCAGCTTAATTTAGTCTAATAATATTAAACTGTTTATAAAAATAAATAAAAAATTAAACAACTATTCTGTCCAGTTTATTGTATGTTTCTTTTATTGCCTGTGTTACTTTGTTTTAGTGAAATGAAAAAAGACTCATTATGTAAATTCTGAGTCAGCATGCACACTGTTGTTGTTTTTGCTGAATGTTTTTGGGACAAACACACTTTAAGAATGTTTTTTTACGTTTTTGGGACAGACACACTTTTATTTTAACGTTCAAAAAGACAAATGTTCATCCCATTCAGAACATTGTGTCCATGAAGTCAGTTTGTTTGTAACTTTTATACTTTTTCATTTATTTTCCTTCATTTATTGAGTTTTTCTTACAGACAGAAATTTGAGATCTCTTGAGAAACATTACTTCTTAAATTTTACTACCGTATTTTCCGGACTATAGGTCACAGTTTTTTGCCTAATTTGCATGCCCTGCGACCTATAGAGAGGTGAGACCTGTTTATGGATTTTTCCTGATATTTTTAGACCAATTTTTGTCTCAGATATGACCGTTTTTCATTTAGGCAAAAAATGGTGCAGTACCACTTTTGTCCGCTAAGGTACACCGACCGCTCCCACCTCATGTGTATGAAGGCAGCCTCCACTGGTCGGACTGACTCTGTCGCTGCCCGGCCTCCTGCTCTGGAGGTAACTACTGTTAGCTGTGTTTGTTAGCAAGATAAGTCAAGAACCACACACACGAGGGGGGGTTCGGGGGGTTTGAACGAACCGCCCACTTTGCCCATGAAGTCCTGCCTACAACTCCAGCACAACACAAGTTTTGTGGAAAGAGAGGTGGAAAGAGAAGGTATGGAGACGCCGCTAATATCAAACCAGTTAACATGACTTGGTGGTTCACTGGAAACGCGTCAGGGTTGCCACTCCAAACTTTATCTTGACGTGGGTTCGATTCTCACTTAGTTGAAATTATATTGCGTTTGTCTTTTATTGGATATAAAAAAAGGAGTTTGTGTTATGCCTGTGGTTAACACAAACTCCTTTTTTTTATCCAATAAAAGACAAACGTAAAATAATTTCAACCAAGTGAGGATTTGAACCCAAGTCAAGATAAAGTTTGGAGTGGCAACCCTGACGCGTTTCCAGTGAACCACCGAGGTGTGTTGCCTTTTTCAGGTCCACTTTTTATTTAAACGAATCACCCCTCATTAAATCCTGGCTACGCCCATGCCACAGGACAGATTTGTATCAAACTTACAGAAAGTAATCACTGTATGGACATTTACAACTGACTAGCTTTATGAGATGTTTGAGATAAATAAAAAAATTGATGTTTTATAGACGTAAACGGCCAGCCTTGTTTTATTTCCGTGTATATTTTAGCAAATAACTCATAAACCACTCGGCCGATTTTCTTTCAGCTTACAGAAAGTAATTACTTGGTGTTCATTTACAAACTGTTAGCTGTTGGAGTTATTTGAGATAAAATTTGATGTTTTATAGACGTAAACATGTCGCGTTAGCTTCGGTTATTGTTCTGCTACTATTTGTCTAAATAGCTCATAAACCACAGCGTAGATTTTTTTGAAACCTACAGAAAGTAATTATTTGGTGTTCATTGACAAACTGTTAGCTGTTGGAGTTGTTTGAGATAAAATTTGATTTATTTATAATTTATTTTCGCAGTGCACGCAACCGTTTGGAAGACGTCAAAGCGAAACAATTTAAATCCAGCAGATTTGACCATTTCGTGAATTTATTAAGGAACGGTTAAGCTCAGGAACCCTTATGCTATAATGTCAGCTATAAATTTTAGTAAACAAATAATTGTTTTTACCGTGTTAATCTTCTTAAAGCCTTGCTGTGCGCTCCTGTGGCAGACATTTGCAGCAGAGCTAAACACTCGGACCACATTTCCGGGTTGTCTCAGCGGGTGACGCGTCACATCAGCGGTGGATGACGGTGCAATCTAAATAAAGGTGCAACATGTTTATGGATGTTTCCAATTTATTGCCAATAATTGGACAAAGCAACCTATAGAAAGGTGCGAGCTATCAGACAGAAAATATGGTAATTCGTTAATGTCAGCTTTTAGCCATGCTTTTTCTGCTCTTAGCTTTTAGCTGTGTGGCTAAATTGAACTTTTAGTTACAATTTTATTAAATATATCTTTAAACGACTATATTGTGGATTTTAATTAGTAGCTCTTGAGCAGTGATTTTAAATTATTTAGTTCAGGTATTAGTTCAATTTAGTTCATTTTTAACTATTAAAATGTTGATTTTAGATTTTAGCTTTTGTTTTCATCATTTTAGGTTTGAGCTACTTAAATGTTTGTTAAATGTCTGTTCATGTTAGCTTTGAGATATAGTTTTTCTGTTTTTCCTTTAGTTTAAAATTTGTTAGATTTTACCATTTGTTTTGAGGATTTTAGTTTTTATTTTCTGTTCTGATTTTTTCATTTAAATGTTTCAGTTCTGATTTTTTGTAATAAGCAACGCCAAATTTTTGCAAACATCTATTTTTCTTGTTTATTGTTTAATAATTTTAGCATCAGGATGTGTGCTCGCTAACTTTCACAGTAATCAAAAAGTTTTTTATTTGATTTTATTTTTTTAAAGAAGCTAAGCTACTGGTGAAAACTCAACCTGATTAAAGAAATCTTGTCACAGTATACGGCTATTCAACTGGTGGTCCGGGGGCCAAATCAGGCCCACGGGTGAGCTCAGTCCGGCCCACAATGGGTTCATTTTTAACTAAAATTAGATTTTAAAGCGTTAAACAAACTTAATGACAATAATTGCAGGATGTCACCTGACAGACTGAGCTACCAACATCAGAACTTTACAGAGTTCCTCCGATGATAAAACTGTGAACAATATTTTAGTCCACTTCACTCATTTTCAGATGAGTTTAAGAACGACTCTGAAGAAGTGAAGCCACGAGTTTCCTGTAAAGATGTTTGTGTATCGTCAAGTTATCCCATGAGTCAACTTGGTGTTCATGGATGACTTTATCTATTAAAGTCAAGCCATTTTAAGGAGGCTGTCACTGCCAACTGATATTAGCTAACACACAAATGGCTATAATTGAATCTGTTTTACAGATATGAGCTAAAATCGCACTGTGAGACATTCACAACATCTGAGGGTGAGATCTCACAATATCACATGAGATCACTTTATTTTCAAGGTTTGACCTGATTGGATGCCACTCATTTCTCACTGAAGGACAATTCAGGTGGTGGATCTCCACCACGACAAACCAACAGGAAGTGATGGATGCATGCGGTCACTTCCTTGCCTCCAAAACGTTTTCAGAAGAACTACTCTGTGGAAGCAGTTGAAATTCTCCAGAGAGCTGAGCGCAGAAAGAGGATGTTGATAAGAAAGGTGTGAAGGAGGGACGTGGTGATGGTGAGGAGAAGGCAGGGTGAAGAGGGATGTTAATGTAGACTGAGCAGAGGACAGAAGCAGCTGATAAGACAGAGGTGGACTGTCTCACTGCTCCAGTGCACACTACATGAAGAAGAGGAGATGGTAACACACCATTGCCAGAGTTGTTGCTGGGAGAACCGTTTTTCTGCTTGATGGTTTGTCGGCTCTCTTTCATCCAGGGAAAGATGTGCTTTGCCAGTGTTGGGTTGGGTGGCAGAGAAGAGGAGGAGGACGTGGAAGATGATGAAGAGGAGGAGGAGATTGATGACTTATTGAGGCCTGACTTGGAGATGGCAGAGGGCCCAGTGCTGCCCCCTGGCTGCGGAGCTGTAGCACTGCCGTTGCTGGGATTTGGGGGCAGTGGGGGGGACACCTGGGCAGCAGGGTGGTGCTCAGGCGGCAGGCTGGGCCTCATGCAGTTGCCGTTCAGCTCCTTGGTCTTGGCAAGCTGCTGCTGGTTACCACCATTACTGCCCAGAGTCTGCAAAGAACAGGCGGAGTGCTGGTACGACTCCACATCCAGATGGGTGGCGGACTGGAAGGCAGGCTGTTGGTGGGACACTGGGACGGGGGCGTCGTAGCCCCCAAAGCCATTGACAGGCGCCGCTCCAGCTCCTTGCACCTGGTACGAAGAGTAGCCACCAAAGAGTGTTGGAGAGTTGTCGTAGTACGTTGTCTTCTGCATGTCTGAGGGAGGCGGCAGCGTCTTGTTGTGCTCCAGTCCTTACTGAAAACCACTGCCGGAAGACCATTTGGTACCGGGGGTCACGTGACAGCGTCTCTCCAACGGTCCCCTGCAATCTGACCTGAAAGGTTAGGAGGAGACAGAATGAAGAAATGACACAGTTAAATCCATCTTCCTGCAATGAAAGGCGCCATGACATGAATAGAAACCACTGCTTTTCTCTCCCCATCACCTGACCCTCCCCCACCCCTTCACAGCCCAGCACAGCCAGCAGATGCTCTGATGGAGGGGGCACGAGGAGGGCAAGACGTGTACCCTCACTCTGTACTCCCGCTCTTTCACACACGCACACACACACACACACACACACACACACACACACACACACACACACACACATGCTTGATCTGTCAATTTTACAACAATTGTAATCGAAAGTTGTGCAATAACTAGTTATTTAGTACATATTGTTTTAT